>CAEGAF010183643.1:0-88242 GCA_903067075.1 Micropoecilia bifurca
TGTGTGTGTGTGTGTGTGTGTGTGTGTGTGTGTGTGTGTGTGTGTGTGTGTGTGTGTGTGTGTGTGTGTGTAAATTGGCATTAAATAAAATTTAACTGCACTGTATTGTGACTAAAATTGCAAGAGAAATTGAATCTGTCTGGATGACTGACCTGATCAGATGACTTGTTTCTGCAAATAAATTGTATCTGTTTGTCTAGTAAAATGTCTTAAAATTATGAATTGCCGCTACATAAACACACTGTACTGAAATAAATAAACAGTTAAAACATATTCAGTGGCAATTAAATATGGCAAGTGAATGTCATTGATTTGAGCTCAGTGCAATATTGACAAATCACTTAATTGCTAATAGAAACACATCTGCACATGGTCTCAGGAAGTTAAAAACAAACATCTTGGGAACATTGTGCATATCACCAAGTAATCATGACTAGTTTCAACTATATTTAATGCCAACTGATTTGATGGGATACAGGGACATTTTTCCCTCCCGTTAGTCACTGCAGTGTGTCATGAATGAGTTGCAGGAGCGATCGATACAAACGCAGGTCCCAAACGTGATTGGCTGCAAGCCGGAGTCTAGTTATCACCCCCCCCCCCGCACCCCCCTGCGCTCACTCCTCTGAACACACACTGTTAGGTTCAGTGCTGCCTCGGCAGACTCCACTGAGGAAAGAGCTCTCAGTGCGACTCTCACAGAAAGAAGTCTGCTATTGCCAATAAGAATCACGGCCTATTTCTGACAATCACATGATTTCACTGGGAGTCCAGGTGGTCCGCAGGGGGTCGCCGGGCAGCGAGAGACGCACACCGCGGCAGAGGGAGTGAGTGCTGAGGGAGACTGGAGGTCAGGGGGGAATGATTGTTGTTGGGAGAAAAGGGAAACATGACTTAACGGGGGGAGAGGACCTGAGTTCATGCGCTTTCTTCTTCCATCTGGACTCTGCGCTTGGAGAGGAATGGATACCAAAGTGGTTCATCTAAAGAAGACTACATGTAAAACCGGTTGATGCTTTGTTCACCAAACTGCTGCAGCCGCTGTTTGACTTCTCAACTCAAGCTGCTGGAAGATCTCCCGAGTCTTTTTTTATTATTATTATTTTTTTTTAATATATGCTGCATACATAAAAAGGTGATCCAGAGATGGCTTTGTTGCGCCTTTTTCATGGAGTAGATATAAGCCTGACGCGGTGGTTGATTTTGTGCTTCATCTGCTTTGTCACATCGAGCAAAGTAAGTCTGCTGCGCTGGATTCATTATCTCCTTTGCGCACGTACGCACATGTCTGCAGATCCTATTAAGTCATCACATTATAACGTAATTGTTGAAAGCATACCAGTAGGTTTCCGGGAGACAAGCTCACTCTCCCTTTTCTTCGCAGAGCGTGCTTCTGAATAATGGTGCAGACCGTGCCGGGTATCACGGTGCCTCGGCGGTTCTTCGGTCCCTTAATTTGCCTCTCCACACAGGTACGTCAGGTGTCAAAAGCTAATGAATATCTGACTGATTAAAATCCCAAATGTTAGTTTTCGGGTTGTGACGAGCGTGTGCAAGCATACTTTTATCACAGCGAGCTTTTCTGGAGTGTCCGAATCCAAGAAAGTCTTTCCGCTGCTACGTGCATCTCTTGAGTCAGCGCTCACCTGTGCGGCGCGTTTCCTCTCTTCACCACAGGGAGGCGACACACAACCTGGCAGGAAACAGCGAGTTTCTGCTGCTGAAGCCGCAGCTGATCCCTGTTATCCGCATTATTGTTTTAGTGATTAAAATGATTTACCTTCTGTGTGAATGAAGTTAATAAAACGAGACATGTTAACTAAAACTATAGAATAGACTACCCAAAGACTTCTAAGCTGTACCAAAGATCTGAGAAAAGGTTTTGCAATATGCTGGGTAGCTAATTAGCTATTAGCTAATTATTAGTGTAAGCAAACATATTCGTCTGCTTTTTTGAGTTTGGATTTCAGGGCTGAGTCTGCTTGTTTTTGAAGAAATATTTTGTTTATTATATTGTCACTTCTTTGTGTGATAGTCTACTTCCTCATTATGCTTTCATTGGTATGTCAGATGTTCATCTACATCAAACATTCACAACATATTTGACAATGACACCATGGAAATAATGTAGGGTATAAATCCACTGCTCGCACCGGTGTTGACTTTAAGTCAGACTGCTCACTGTTTTATCAGTGCTAATGGCCGTCAGGACTCACTAAACCAACACACTAACAAACTGCAAGATCTTGTCTCAGTTCAGCAGACGTCAGCAGACAAACTTTGTGTGTCTGTGTGCACTTTTCCCGCAGACTCTTTGTTTGAGTATTGTCAGACACGGGTCAGTGCAGCTGTTTTTTTTTTTTTTTTTTACTTGAGTGGGACTGCTAACTAGAAGAGTGGGGGTGTCTGCATACGGCTGTGTATGTGTGCCTGTGCTGATGATGCAGGACAAAGTTGTGAGAGAGGATCCATTTTTGCTTACATCTACATGCCTTACACCTAATCGCTGCTTTTCTACTAGGTCAAACAGATTAATCGCAATGGCTAATACGTAAAGACTCGATGGTTGCCTTCCCCTGTAGCTAGAAACTGGTGCAGTCTATGCAAAGCAAGGTGCTTAAAATATATGTATGTGTTAATGAGAGTGGATGTGTGTCATTCTGTGGGCAAGATCTTTACGACTGCCTCAAGATGGACCGCACAACAAAGTTCAAATCCCCAGTCAGTCGCACTTCTTGTGATGACACACCGTCTACCAGCCTGCAGAGCCAAATGTGTCTGGACTATATTTACTTATTATTAAAGCAGCTCACACTGCACATGACCAAAAAAATGACTAACTCACAATACAGTCAAGATTACTATTATTAAATTGTCTTTTAACCTGACAAAATGACCCATGACTCCATCAGTGCTACACTGTAATAATGTGTTTATCTTGCAGAAGTTTTAACATCTTAGAACATTAACAGTTGTATTTGTCTTGTTGTAGCCACAAACTTCAACATGTTTTCTTGTGTTTTTGTAAGACAGATCAATACTGAGTCCTTTATAGTCAAGACTTCTTGCGTACAAGAGGTCTTGACCTATAGTCAAGTAATTGTTATAGTTGAGTAGTACATTTGACTACTCAAATGTAGTTAAGAGGATCTTAGCCACATTTGATATAAGAGGTTTAGCTCAAATGTAAAGCTTTGATCTAAACCTTTACATTTTAGCTGCTAGTCATTTATTATTGTCCTACTGAAAGGTGAACCTCCACTCCGTTCTCCAGCAGCTTTTCTTCCAGTATTCTATGTGGTTAGATCCATCTCTTTAACCATTTACTCTGACCAGCTGGCCTGTTCTTGCTGAAGAAAACTCTTGACATGGCGGAGACATGTCAGGGTGATTTGCCAAGTTAGCTTGCTGTCCCGCTTTGCATGTAAGGCAAACATTTTAAGTGTGGTCTAGTTTAACTGTAACTTCTGCCCTATGTTTGCATTGCCCCCAATGATCATCACTCTATTATACATCCAGAACTTGGAACATTGTTTCATGACGTAACCCTGTTTTGAATTTCACTGCAACAACACGACCTTCATGATGAGGGTGAATCACAGTGAAGACTTAAAACTGCACTGTTCAAGTGAACAGTGCGCTTTTGAAATAGATTTTTATTTCAAAACCAAAAATCTTTTACCTCTCAAAACAAAATCATGTTTCATTTTCTATTGGTCAGCCACATAAAACTCTTAACTACTCTGAACTTTGTAGATGCAACATTACAACTACAGAGTAGGAATATTTTTACCAGGCAATTTAAATTGCAACTTTCTGCTACAATTGACAATAGAACTGTTGTTATTTTTTGGGGCGGGGGTTGTGCTTTTAAGGGAGTTACTAAGTGATCATCAAATTTTGGGGAACTGTCCATTAGTTTCTCTTACTAAAGGACTATTGTGTTTATAAACGTTTGAGGGGGCAGGCTTGTGACCCCCTACCATGCTCCTGTATGACCTGCACTTATGCAGTCTGAAATGCAGTAAAACACTAAATCTAACATAACTCACATTCTGCAGAAGGGTCTGTCTTGGAAAAGCCTGCTTTACTTGTAATTATGCCTTGACCCTGCCAGTAGAAATATATGAGTAAGGTCAAGGAGAACATAAAAAAGAAATGGGAGAAAATATGTTATACTTTTTATTCTAGATTAAATACAGCAAGGAGAACAATGTCCACTTTGTTGTAATCAGCAAAGACTTGGGAGAAAAATGTTTCTTTCTTGCCAAGGAATTAAAAAAGTTAGGTTTTTTTTTCTTGCATTCCAGTCGCTATCAAAGCTACTGAACTTAATTGGTCAGAATTTATAGTCAATAATTTTGACTCAGGATTATGCACAAGGAAATATTCTAGTAGCTAGGTAGGCAGTCGGGTCCTATGAGTTTAAACAGGCCAAGTGTGAAAACAAAGTAGATCTTTAAGTGAAAAACGATATTGTGTGAAATTATATACCAGAGCCTACCATATAAGACTGGCAGTATTGTTAAGACCTAGGGCTGTTTCAGTTATGGCCTATTTACAGAGAATCGGAAAAGTATTCAGAGCGCTTCACTTTTTCCACATTCTGTTGTGTTACAGCCTTATTCCAAATTGTATTAATCTCTCTCATAAAACATCTACACACAAATACCCCATCATTACAGAAAAATTACTACTCTCAATATTGGATGTTTTCAGGTTACTAAATATACTAAATATACTTGTGTATATTTAGTAACCTGATATGAGGTATGTTTGGAAAGCAAAACGTCGATACTCATTTTGAGTATCGACCAGCAGGAAAACTGGATCCGTTTTCCTGCTGCAGCTGAATGATTTATCAGTATTGATGCCGCAGGGATTTTTAAGTTAAGTTCTTGTATCCATACAATTCTAAAATAAGTGTAGGACTAGACAGACAAAATTTATTCGAACACACAATGCTGTGAAAATATTACAATATTTTAAACTTGAATCAAATGGCATTGGTTTGCAACAATCTGCTGTGTATATAAGAAATTTCACCAACATTTACCAACATAGCAATTTAGGGGATTGTATAGCATAAATTAGTAGAAAATTATTAATTTTTTTGTTTTTAAGCGGACTGAATCATTATTGCATTTTTTATGCTTAGATTCCTCTTACGGCATCATAAATCTTTTGAATCCATTATGGTAACATCCAAGATCTTTGGGCTTATTTTTGCCTCTCTCACTGAGTAAAATACCAAGCTTTATATTGCCACATATTTCTCAAATTCTGTTTTACTTGTTTAGGTTAAGTGACTGGGATACTTGTGTAGTTGCTTAGACTGCATTTTAATTCAAAGGCTTCAGTATTTATGCAATTTCACATAAATAATTTTCTTTTCCCTGTTTGTTCCTGTCCTCTTTTATTTCCCATCCAGAATATGAAATAGTAACCCCATATGAGGTTAACCACCAAGGTGTGTACATCTCTCACGAAATCGCCCATCATAAGCGCAGAAGACGACGTCGATCCCTGACTCCAGATGCAGAACATCCAGAAACCGGCGGCAGCCGCGAAGCTGTCCACTTCCAGCTCAGGGGCTTGGGTCAAGATTTCCACTTGGAGCTGAGGGAGGCTTCAGAGAGCCTGATGGCACCTGGCTTCACTGTTCAGGTCCTGGGAAGAAACGGCACAAAGAGCCTGAGGGCCTACCACCAAGACGACCGCTGCTTTTACCAGGGGTCGCTGAGGTCAAGGGTCAACTCCTCAGTGGCACTGTCCACATGCCTGGGAATGGTGAGTCTGAACACGCACAGAATCAGGTTGCAGCCTACGCCGGGTGGAAAGAAGGGAGAATATGTACTACCTAGCAGAACTATGCAAGAACTTTTATTTAACTTTTTCACCTTACAACAGCACAATGTGATGTATTTAGTTGGGATCGCTGTGCTGTTTGTTCTCTCGTGTTCGTTAGGTAAACTGTGAAACCTTCAGAGAACATCTGGGTTTAGGCTCATTATATGACACACAGGTGGACTCTATTTACTAATTAGGTGTGTTCTCTAAGCAATTGGCTACACCTGAGTTTGTTTAGCAGGATCTGAATTGAATACACATTTTTGTTTTTGTAAACTAGTTTGAAAATCTATCCATCCACCTCACAATCATGAGATATTTTGTGCTGCAATATCAAATAAAATACCATAAATACATCAATGTTTGAAGTTGCAACATGGCAGAATATGTAACAAAGCAGATGCAAAGCAACCTTATTTTTTGTTTTGTTTTGATTTTTTTTGTGTGTTTTCTTATCTGTCCAGAGGTCAGTTGAACTGAGAGTGCATCTCTGGGACAATCTTGATTTAGTTTAGGTTTTGGCAGCATTTACATTCGTAATGGAGGGCTTTAATCACACTCCCTGAACTACAAAAAAAATCATGAGTTTGGGAGCCAAATAAACTCAACTGGTCTCAATAGTGTGATAATATAAACACACTGAAGCCCACACATCAAGAAACAAAGACGTTAGCAGCCCATTTCAGTTTTCATCTGAAAAATGAGAAACTAAGATTTAATCACAAGTAAATCAGACAACAGGATCAGATTATAGTTATATTTGTAAATTGAGAGAAGAAAAGCAGAAATGCTTAATAGATACTGGAATACTTGATGCTCAGTGGAAACATCAAAAACTTAATTTGGTTTTCGCCAAATAGCATTTTACGCCAGGTAATATTAGTGGAAATGTATTGAAACACCTAAACAAGTGTGACTCAGGCGTATTAAACGCCTGAGTCACACTGGTAATGTTTAGATTTGTAGAAACCACTGCTGTGTCTGAGAATTGCCCTTTGAAACTAGGGGTTTCGAATGGCACATCTCAGGGGACACTTGTTCATCTGTACGTGTGTATCCGGTCAGAGGAGTTCCAAATCAAAAAAATGTAGCCACGAAGAGCCACAGTGCCCATAAATGTGGTTCTCACGGTTGATGTTGACCAGGACAAAGTGGGCCATTGCATCCAAAGGGAATTGGAATTTTTCTGGTGCAAGTTGGGGAACTGCAATTATTTGTCTGCAATCAAAGATATTAAAGCTTCAGGGGAAAGATAAGGATAAAGTTCCCACATGTCTCATAACAGGCTCCGAACCATGTCTGTATAAGAACCATGTTTTTATAAACATGTATTTTCACAACATTATCTCACCAACAGCAACTGATTGTAAGATAAGTATTAACATGAATTTAGCCATTAAATTAAACACCCCCATAGAAGTACCTGTAACACAAGTTTTATTCATTTTTATGTTTAGGGTTATTTTGTCTCGAGAAGATTTGGCTAGTTTTAGGTTAGAAGGAAATAAACTTAGCATGTCTTATACAGTAGCATCAGTAATTAAGGAGTGAATACATTTTTAATTTATTACTAATCATTTATTAGAAAGATACTATGCCATGGCCTACACAAGCAATGAGGAGACTGCTGACTTTACAATAGTCCATAAGAGTCATTAGTTAAGTTTGGGGGTTTTCTGGTATTTATTTTACTTCTAATGCTGTGGCTCCTTGATGTACAAGTACATCTCAACAAAGAAGAACATAATCATAGCAACTCAAGTCAAAACGTGACACTAACATCAATTCATTACACACAAAAGCATGCTTTTTCAATCATTTATTTCTGTTCATTTCGAGGAATTAGTCTTAAATGTTTGTTCGTAAAGAAGCTAGTTAAAAGATTAGTGGAAGGAAAAAGTGTGCATGCAAAGTGCATGATTAACAGGGATAATTCCAACACTGAGAGGTGTGCTATGCAAAGCCCTTTAAGCAGATGGTGCCAGGACTTTAACAATTAATGCATATAGATGTGGCACGGACATGGGTTACAACTGTTGTGTTTCTTGTGTTTAACTACTTGGCAATATACAACATCTGAGGTGTCTTATCTGGGTTAAGGAGAAAAAAGGACCAGCCTGTTGCTTGGTGGTCTGATGTCTTTTCAGTCTTGAAATTGGATCATCAGAGACTGACTTAAATTACCATCAGCCATTGCAGGCAAATTGTCTGGTACTGCTACATTGTGCACAAGACAAGGGGCCATGCACTCCACTATCACATGGAAATGCAAAGATTTTGTTTGGAAAGTGATTACTTTTTCCTGCTCTAACTGTGCCAGCCCCTAAACTTGCTGGACTGACATGATTGTACATTTTCTATTTCATGTCAAAATAAAGTTCTCATAGTAGTGGGTCCAGGTGTTTGATGTCTAGCGTGGTGCGTCCACATTTTATCTGCAAGTGTTGGTTCACCGTGTTTTTTTTTGTTTTTTAATTCCAAGGTCAAAGTAGCTATCAACCAGCAAATCTTAGACCACTTATTGTTTCCCTCTGCTGACAAACTGTGTCCAGATGTTGTTTGTATTTTACAACAGGACCTGGCAAATATTCAAACTGCCAAAGATTCAAATATCAGAATTAATCAATGACAACAATATTATCATGCTTGTTGGACTGGCATAAAACCCCACCAAATATCTTGGCAGTGATGAAATTTATGGGACATTAGACTTATAAAAAAAAAACAATGAGCCAAATGCCATTGTTAGAGCAACTGAGGCTTTGTTAAAACTTTAGTCTATCTGCATCTTCTTTCTAAATTTAATTACTAGAATAAATTATCTTTTTTAGCAATATTCTATTTCATTATGGTTGCACCTATATAGGCCAAGTTTGGCAACAAGCAAATACTGGCAACAGATTCTCGGTAGTGATCCTCAATTTTCCATGTTTTAACTTTGATCTGCTTTTTGTTAACCATTGTTGGGTCTCTTGTCCTAAAAAAAAATATTGCTGGTTCAAAGCCCGTACGGAGCGCAGATGTGTCTGGCTGGTAAATGTAAAAAAGAAAGCATAAGAAATCATAGTTTAAAAAAAAAAAGATCAAGAGATGAAAGTTTTAAGGGTCTTTACAACAATAAATCCCTACAAGAACGAGTGATGGGAGTAAAGTAAAAGACGCCTTTTCAACTTTCCCCTTTTGGCAGCCCTGATAGTGGTTATTCCAGCTTTGATGACAGTAGAGAGATCAACCATGAAAGTCCCTTTTCTCACAAACGATTCATTGGTGGAAGAAAAGTAGCATGTCAGCCTCACTAAGCTCACGATCCACCTGCCAAATATTTTCATACTCTGGATGGTCACACACATGTGAAAGGAAACGTCATATTTCTGTTCCTCCTTTGTGTCGGCTTTATGTTGCTGTGTCTTGTCTGGCTTTTACTGGGGTGGGAATTACAGGGTCAGCAAAGTAGTTGGCAGACATTGTTTCACTTCAGCAGCATTAATCTTTTTTGTTTAGTTTTTATCTTATATTCCCTCTGCATGGAGTTCAGCCATATTGGGAAACTCTTTACGTCTTTAATGAAAAGTGGAAAAAAAACCTATTTTCCATTTAACTGAATGCCAGGAGGGAAGAGCAGCTGTGACAGTATATGTTATGTTCCTATTTGTAGTGAATTTTCTAAATACTTTTTTATCTGGTTTACATACATTTACAGACTGTAAATTACATAAATGTTTTAAATAAAATATGAAGAGCTGGTAAGACATTAGTTGAGTAGAAAATTTTGCATTTAAGGATTCTCTTTAATATTCTCCCTTCAAATTCTGCTGTTTGTTTTTGTACAGTTATTCTTTCCCACTTCTACCACAAACCTCTTTTTTTCTTACTTCTGCAAAAGGGCTGGTGTATTATTTTTGCCCTGAGGCCAGCAGAGGCAGTGATAATTTCATGCTGCACTCTTGTCCCTCCTCTGGGATTTCCAGGATTATATGAGGGATGCTCTACTGATCTGATAGAGCTTTGAAAAGAGAATAGTGTGGTCCTGACATGTTGCTATATCCAATGTGTTGCATACCATTCATGAACAAATCTGGGGAAAAAAACTGTCTTACCTGTTTTATCATCTGTAAATATCAATCATTGTTTCCCTAGTCAAGTAAAGTAGATTTCAGGTGGATCAGAGTCATGTCCTGGTGGAAATCCCCAATTAATTTGGAGAACTAAATAAGAGAGTCACATACTGCACATTCAGGTGCACCTTGTAATGCCCCCTTCCTTTCCGTTATAGTTTTCTCACCCGCCCACCCCCCATTCCTGTTGCTGCTTGTCTATGTGAGTCTTGACTCTGGAGAGCCCAGCTGTTTGCGCCCTCCCAAGTAGTGTTTCAGCATTTTATGACAGCTATTTGCACCTAGTGGAAGACGGTATGTAATCTGATGACTCTGGCTATGTAGAACTGGGACCAGTGTGACCCGGCCTCCTGAGATACACAAAAAGTCACTTTTGTGCGAACTATTAAGCCATTGAGAAAGCTGAGGTGGCTCTCGGCTTTTTGAGGCAAGACAGTGAAAATAGATGCATTAGGGTATTATTCATTTTGAAAGACTTTTTTTTTTTTACATTTTCACATAGCGACAAGGAAATGTTTAAAAAAGAAAACTTAAGATGCTAAAGAGAAGTTACCATCTACAGGTTTTTTTTTTGTTTTGTTTTTTTTACAAGGCTTCAGTCCAAGATTGTCTCCAGCTCTGAATGTCTCTCTAAATGCGTTCTTCTGTCATGCTGATTATGTTGTCAGGAAACAGCAGTAACTTTATGGTTGCTCTTGCAGCACACAAAAAAACACCTGCAAACAGGAACTGCTTTCCATGAGTTTGTTCTGAGGGCATAAAAATGTACATATTTCAAAAAGTATGCACTTACATTCATACTCGCAAACATTCATCTAACTGTAACAATGTTTTTGCCTCATTTTGTTTGCATATGCGCATAAATGTTATGCTGTGTTCAGACTTTCATACTTGCACAGACACTCTTTTTCTCCAATCACTCTTTTTGTCAGACAGCTTTTACTATCTGTTTCAGCTCATTTTTCTCTCTGTAGTGACAAAAAGACCTCACACTCCACTCAGCAAAAGGAAAAGGAAAAAAAGGGACTGCAGTCAATTAAATGTGTTTCAAAGAAATGGCAGAATTTGCCAAATGTGTTAAGTCTAATGCTCCAAAGCCAGCTGACTGTCAGCACAGATATGCAGCATCTTTGGAAAGATTGAAAGAGACAAACATGAAAGAGGAGAGAAAAATGCATCCAAGTCACTAAATCTGCAATAGTCATTAGAAGATTTTTTTTTCAGAAAAAGACAAACTCTAAAATTTGCCAGTAGATTAAGAATTTGAATTTAACCTCAAAAATTTTAATTTAATCATTTCCTCTTTACCTAATCCAAAAAAAAGGAAACTTGTAATCACAGATGTAGAAAATAGGGCGTTAAAATTTTTGCCAGCTCGATAAAAAAATGAGCTAATTGCCAAACATTTGCTTTTTTTTTGCCACACACCAGTGACGCAAATCCATTGTGTCACCACATCCTCATTGTTCTCAGTTGGATTCAGATCTGGAGGCCAAGTTAAGTACCATGATCTCATTGTCATGTTCAGACTTGAGCTTTGTGATGTAGCACATTATACTGCTGGAAGTATCCATTAGAAGACTGGTACATTGTGGTCATGATGGAATAAACATGGCCCACAGCCATGCTCAGTTAGGCTATGATGTTTAGACAATGCTTAGTTAGTAGTAAAAGGCCTACAGCCAAGCATATCCACCACAGCATTACCCCACCACAAGAGTGAGCCATGAATACAAGGCTTGCTTTCATGTTTTACGACAAAATTCTACCATTGAAATGTCACATCGGAAATTAAAATTCATCACACCAGGAAAAATTCTTCCGATCTGTTAGTGTCCAATTTTAGTGAGCTGGCGGGAATTATAGCTTTAATGTTCTTAGCTGACAGGGGACCCGATACGGGCTGTTGCTGTTGTAAGCAATCTGTTTAAAAGTTCAGCATGCGGTGCACTCAGAGAGGGTGTTCTGCATTCAGGTTTATAGCAAGTGGTACTTATTCTCCTTTTCCCTTTGACATCAACAATGCATTTTCATCTACACATAACTGGACATCCTCTTTTCCTCAGACCATTTTCTGTAAATCATAGAAATCACAGTAGCTTGTTTTTTTGGGGTTTTTTTTGTAATACTCAGACTAGCATGTCTGGCTCCAACAACCATGCTGCTTTCAAAGATTCGCAAAGTTATTTAAAAAATGTATTATGAAACTTAATTTGAAACATTTAACATGGCCAAAGCAGTAAACATGTCTTAGCTGAGTTGTAAACAAGAGTTTGAGTTGTGAATGAGTGAATATTTCTCACACTACGCAAGTCTTGCTGATAAGTAGCAACTGACCTAAAACAAGAAAACAGATGTTAGGGGTGAAGAGCCTAGGCTAATAATTGAGCTGCACAGAAGTTTAATGGGTTCAGGTCTGGAGTGACCAAAGGTCACATTCTGTCTAATTGCTGACCAAGACAAGTTGAGGAGCTCAACCAACAGCAGAAGCGAGGTAACATGCTGTAGCTATTAAGTGAGTTTAGCCCTTAGGCCGTGTTTGTAAAAAGAAAAAATTCTACCTCCCAAGTGTGCAGGATAATTTCCCCCCCTTGTTGTATTTTTTAACAATTTTTTTGATAAAAAAAAAACACCAAAGCCTGACATATTTATTCACTTTGAAAGGATTCTTTGAAAGGTCATGGTCTGCCCAAGAGTAATGGAATAAGCTGAGTCAACCTTTTGTTTTGTCTCTAGTCAGGTTTGATCCGAACGCAGGACGCAGACTACTTTCTAAGACCAGTGTCACGTAGCCTGGCAGAGGAGGAGAACTTCACCGCTCCTGTCAGCCACCAGCCACACATCCTCTACAGGAGCGATGGAAACTCCTGGTCAAAGCAGAGCCATCACAAGCTGCAGAAGAGATCCACTGGCGCGTCACATCACAAACCACGCAGAAGCTTCCTCTCCTCACCAGAACCCACGGCATATAAAGGAGATCAATACAGACCAACCGTAAAGCAAAAAAGTCACGTCCATGTAAACCCGGGTGAGAAAATTAACGGCACGAGTCACGGAGACCGACTGAAGCATCGAGAAAGCAGCCGTCACCACAGAGATTACAGACACGGGGAGAGGCAGAGGCAACACTTCTGTGGCAGAAGGAAGAAATGTATGTAAGGGCAATTTCTCATTTATTTTCCAAACCAGCAACATTCATCTTCCTCATTGTGTTTAGAAATATTTAGAATTTATACAATTGCTTTGTGCCTACATGTTATACGAAGGACTTGGAAGGAAGTACTGCAGAAAAGCCACTTTAACATTTTTTTTTTCACTTATAATTAGAGTAAATTTATTACTAGGTCAAAATGTGTAACTTTTTTCCTCACGTTTAAGTTGTTTGTATCTCTATACTTTTCAGTTCCATTCACAAATTTAAAAACACAGCCATGGTAGACTGTAATATTCAAAATTATCAGGACGGTAAAAGTTTTAAAATACAAGGTTCTGCACTGGAAGTGCTTTGCTTCCATTTTCCAGGATCATTATTTAAAGATTTGATTTAAGTGTTCATACATTCCATGGTGATTGTAATTTTTACCTGAACATGACGCTTGTTTGAGGCGTTAAGGACTTAAGGTTTAGTTACTCAATATTCATCATGTCATCCACATGAACAGACATGAACCAGGGCCTTCTACCACCAAACAAACACAAGACACAACAAACCTTCAACTTCTGTCATACTAAGGCCCAGAATTTAACCACACGCACACACACACACATAAACAGTCAGTGTGAGGGTTTTGCATGTGGAATTAGGGAGGATTTACCTGGCATGCAAAACCCACTCTTGCGTATGAAGATCAGAAAGCAGCTATTTGCGATAGCTCACCAAAGTAAATGTTGAATGAAGACCCTTAAGTCAAATTACTTAACATTATCCAACATATATGATCAGTTGTGACAAAATGAAAAATTGTAATGAGTGTTATTTCATTTTAATTACTCTTTTTTTTTGGTCTTGTAATTATTTTTCACAGATATGCCTAAACCGCCGGAGGACGTTTTTATCCTTTCAGATGAATATAAGATTGTCCCCAGGACCAAGCGGGCGGTGCTGATGAAGGAACATCCCAGTCAGAAGCTCAATGTGGAGATGCTGGTTGTAGTTGATAAAAAGATGATGGACAACCATGGCCATTCGAACATCACTACATATGTTCTTACTGTGCTTAACATGGTGAGAGAAATTACTGTACTATTCTGGTATCTTAAAACTAAAACTGGTGTATTAAATCAATACTAAGCAACATAACCATAGCACTGTAATATGGGAAATATTTAACCTTCAAATGGAGACCATTCTGTCATACGTTTTTTAAAACATAGTCATGGTAGCCTATCATATTCCAAACGATCAACACAGTCGACTAGTTTTAAAATATGAGGCTGTGAGCTGGCAGTGGTTTGTTTTCTTTTTTGGGTATATTTATTCAAGAGTCCTTTCATGTGTTGTCAATGCACAGATTGTAACTTTAGCTGAACATGCAGTTGATTTGAGGTGTGAAGGCTTAGGGTTTAGTAACTGGATATCCATGTCTTTTATAAAGTCTGAAAGACACAGGCAGCTATCAGAAAGCACACATCTACAAACATGAAACTGATCCGGAGTGAGGTCATTGGAACATCTTTCAGTGTCCCTCTGCTGATCTTAGCTCATCTGCAAGCGAGGTCCGTCACGCTCGTTTTGCTACTTAATGACTGACTGACAAATCCAAAGATAATCCCTCTATTTGCAAAACATAGTTCTGTCTAGTAGGCCCGCCATGGAGGAGTCACCTAAATACAGAGTGAAGATCCACAGAAAACACCCAAATCCTTAACTCTACCTGCCAGCTCTCTGGAGTGTTAAGAAGAACATTTGGTATTTGTTGAAAAGGTAATTAAATACATCACTCAAGTAATCACATAGGTTTCTCTTTTTTCCTGAGGCGGAATGAAAAGGCAAATGTGTTTTATGATTACTAATTTAAAATAACTGTACTTTATGCTGTGTACCTGAAAACACAGACTCTCCATGGAAACTGTTTCCTTCAGGTGGCAGCCAAAACATGCTGAATCACCGGGACTCTTTTGATCAGAGTAGGATGTGCAAATATAAACCTCTGTCAAACGCTGCAGCTCTGCCATAATGCGTCGCTGAAAAGCAAATCATAGATAAAAGAAAGCACAAACAAGGTGCGTCAATAAATGTTGTCTTCTTTGTGTGCTCTTCCTTGTAGGTTTCCAGTCTATTCAAAGATGGCACCATTGGAGGCAATATAAACATAGTTATAGTGGGTCTCGTTCTCTTGGATGAAGAGCAGGTGAGGATGTACATGCCAAGTAAAATGACCACACATCATCAAAACTGAGCCACGTAAAAGTAGCATGGAGCCTCGGAAAGAAAAAGACTGCATGTGTCAGGTCTCTTAATCTAAAAGGGTAAATATTAGGATTATTTTCATTGGATTGCTGTAAGTTTTATGAGGGAAAAGTGAGGGCAGGAGTATAAATAAACATCAAGATGCATAGAAACACATGCTTCAGTCGTATTTGTAGGGAGAATAGCGTTTTACATCCCGCGTACATAAAAGTACATGGAATGGATTGTCATCCTTCCTTGAAAATAGAAGATTGAAACCCTAATATCCATCAAAAGATCATACTGGTGGAATTAGGGAGTGTTGCAATAAAACAGTGAAGACTATACAGTCTTATGTTCTACTGTCCTATCTACTGTCTCTCTCAGGATGGCTTGGTAATCAATCACCATGCTGACCACACTTTAAACAGCTTCTGCCACTGGCAGTCGACTCTCGGGGGCAGAGAAGGCCGACACCACGATCATGCCATCCTTCTCACAGGACTCGATATCTGCTCTTGGAAGAATGAGCCCTGCGATACCCTTGGTATGACTTCATTGCCGTGATTGCAGCTGGAGTGCTCAAAATTTGAAAAATAGCAAATGCTTACTTTAAAATTTTGATGAGTAGTGATTGTAATGATTGTAGTGTGGCGATGAACTCTGGAGGACGTAATATGCACTCTTAACACAAACAATGGTACTTCAACTCACACGTTTTTCTCAATGCTCTGACAGCCTTTTTTTGTGTGTGTAATGGAAACATGTGCTGTCCACATTGAGAGGTCTGGCAGCCAGGCAGTGTGCTGCACAGAGGCCACAGTACAACAAGGCAAAGGTACAATGCCTTGCAAAAGTAGTCGTACCCCTCTAGCTTTTTAGTACGTTGAGCTACAAAAATGTGTAGTTGTATTAGCCCTCTTCACTCTGTTACTCCCAAACAAAACAGTGCAAGGGAATGTCTTCTGACGTCTACTAATTAGTAATTAGACGCCACCTGTCTGTAGTTTCATCCTAAATATAAATCCAGCTGATGGCCACAGAGGTTAGTAAGAGAATACTAGTGAACTAACAGCCTCACAAAGACTAAAACAAAGCAAAGAGATCTGAATTTAAGTACCATAGCAAAGGGTTAGGTTATGAATCAAGATCGCAGGCCTTAAATCACTGGGCAATCTATAAACTGAAAATGCAAAGGGGGTGCGCCAATTGGAACTATTTTTGAAACATTTCCTGCTAATCTGAGAAACCAGGTAAAGAAATCAATAATCAGAAAAGGAGCTAAGGTGGCAAAAGTAACACTCGAGGAGTTGCAAAGATCCAAAATTCAGCCAGGTAGGACAACTAGTAGTCAGGTACAAATTTAGTCTCCATGAAAAAGTGGCAGGAAGAAAGCCACTGTTTATACAAAGCCAGAAGAAGTTACATTTGACCTAAATCCAATCAAAAATCATCTTAATGTAATAAAATAAGAGTTTTAGATTTTAATGTGAAGCTAAAGTGAAAAAAAAATCTAGGGCTATATTCTAGCTGACTCTACTTTTAAAATAATCACAAACATACACAGCATAGTATGGTGTCACACCAGCCTACTATTACAAATCTGCTCTGATGTGTTCTGCCAGGATGCTCTTGTTACCTCTCAATCTGTGACCTGGCATGGCACTTTCCAAACCAGATGGTAACAATTTGCAGGCTTGGAGGGAATAAATGTGAGGTTTTCAACTAGATGTAATGAAAGATATTATGCTAATGACAACATCCAAAAATCGTGCTTGGGACCTTCTCTTTAGAGACACCTTTCACATCAAAGTTCCATAATAACCCCCCAAAAAAACAATGAGGACAGAATTAGTCTTAAAATCAGTGAGTAGATAAACATTTTTCTCAGATCAGATGGAAACGGGAGGATTTCTGCTCTGTACCTAAAGACTGAACAGCTGATGCTGGCATCTTTGCAATGATTCCAGCTTGTTGTGCAACTGCATCTCACCCCATGCATTTGGTAGTTATTACATGTTTATTACAACCTAAGTGGTGGATCATTAGAGTAATATTGTTGGATCAGTTTTGACCCCCATTTCAAGTGGGGACCTTTCAGCTGATCGAGAGACATAATAGATAGATAAAAGATCGGATGATATGAAAGGGGGAACTGTTAGTCTTCTTTGCTGTCACAAAAAAAGATAAGAAAATGCAATTTTCGTGTTGAAATCCTTTTAATAAAACCTCGAGACAGGACTAAGCGTCTTTGCAGTGTTGGACCAAAGCAATTAGCATAGTAGAAGTCAACCTTTGCTACACCGCTGACTCAGGTCGTCACAGCCCCACACCGGCTGGCTTGCAGAAGTGCATTTCAGCTTTGCAGATTGAAGGAGTGGTATGGAGATTAGGTAGGATTTTGTGAACAACCAACTGCAGGATGTAAAAGCGTAAACAAACCCCAGAAATCCTTTTCGATTGGAAGAGTAAGCAGAAGAGATAGAACTTAAGTCTGAAGAATTTCCTCGGGCAATTAAAAGGTTTGTCCGTTATTATTAGCAAAGGGAGATTTCTGTCGCATATTTCAAGTCTGATTCTGACCTCAGTGCAGCAAACAGCTCCTCAAACTTTACACCCCTATGTTTACCTTTTGCTTCGGTTTTTGCTTTGAAGGTTTTATACATGTGATTGTGTGTGTAGGTGTCTGTTTTTTGTCAATCAAGAAAAGGTTAGTGTTGAGTGATTCTCAAGAGTGCAAGATAACATGGTCCCTAATAAAAGCAGTCATCATATAACAAAGTTTGGTTGTGTTGATAATACATCACTTTCCTTCAATGTTTTCGGCCATATTTCAAAAGCAATATATAATACATGACCTGCTCCTTTCCTGACATTGACATAAACTAATTCATAGTTCTCACAGTCAATGTGCCTAGTTATGTTTAATACCATTACTCACAGTAGATATATACATGAGGACATTACTTTTGGGGTTTTGCACTTCGTTGCAAATGGCTCTAAATCATAAATTAAGTAAAACATGAGGCTATATCTCCAAGAAACACTGAGACAAAAACAGCTATGGGGCCCCCATATGCATTATCCTGTTTGATTCACGGCCAGGCATATGTGTGTCTGCCAGGAAAGCAGAGACGGACAGAGACGAGCACAAAGGCAGTTTAATAGAGAATGAGAGATAGAAGAAAGAGGTTGGGATGTTTTTTTAAGTGGAATAAAAAGTAGCATATGGGAAGGATTGTTGCTAAGCAATGTCCTTGTTTGATTTTCTTACACATACAGTTCATAGATAGTAGAAATCAGTGCAAGATTTTCATCCATCCATACATCCATCCATCTACTGCTTATCCTTTTACAATTTTGAAAGTCATGTTTCTTCGTGAATTGAGCTAAGAAACACAGTTTGTCAATGAGGGATGTTCGGATCTGCATTTTTTAATTTGTCCATAAAGACAGATCAAAGCTATTTAAGATGTATCCATATAGTTCCAAGAAAATAAAAATCTTATACATGCTTTAAACCTATCAGATTTTACATTTGGGCAAATATCACATTGCATTTTAGTATTACAAAATTATAATTAGTATTGTGATTGTGTCCCATGTAACTCACTGAATTCTGGATTGTGCCTTGTTTGTCTACCTTGAGAGCCATGGCTTTCTCATCGAGACAGATTTTCTAATGGACACCTTAAACTTAAACATAACACTCTCAGATCATTTCCTCCAAAAATAATTGGATATTGCTCCAGCATACTTTTTTTAAAATTTATTTAGAGCAGTCTGCTAAGTGTTACGCTAAAATTAGCTAGTTCACATTTTGTTTCAGAGTCCTTACTAATATGTTCCAGAACAGATTCAGTGTGCCTCTATTTTGTCATGCTTGAAAAAAACTTGTCGAAAAAAGTTGCACCCTTACTTTATAAGCTTTGAACTTTGCATTGAGTGTTGATATTTATTCAGTAAAGTTTTAGCTGCTCTGTGTAGAGCTCTTCCAGAACAAGTCACCTGAAAATCTGCAGCAGCAAACGCAGTCTCTTTCACTGTGAAGAAAGATAAATACTTAAACAGATTTGTTAAACCGACAATATAGCATATACAAAGTTTTGTAAACTATGTATATTTAAATAGACTGAAGTTTTTGTTAGAATTTGCCTCAGGAATGTCACAAACCACATAATAGATTTTGTAAATTGAACTTAGTCAGGAACTCCTTAGCTCAAAAAGAAACAATTTTCTGATACTTAGGATCAGATGAAGACACTGGTATTGTCAAATGCTTTTGTATTTAAAGATTACATTAGATCATAATAACATAAAGTGGATTAAAAAAAATTAACTGCTTTAATTCTTTTGCAGGTTTTGCTCCAATCAGTGGGATGTGCAGCAAGTACCGCAGTTGTACCGTTAATGAGGACACTGGCCTGGGTCTGGCCTTCACCATTGCACATGAATCAGGACACAAGTAAGAACTGCCATTACCTCTTTAGATTAAATTATTTCAAAAACTGGAAAATGCATATGTCAATAGCTGAAGTAAAATTACCTCATTGTGTTTATTCTTATTTTGAATACAATGAAACTGGTGGTAATGTAAATAAGTCATTTGAAAAACATTGATAACAATAAAACAAGGAATATATTAACACATATTTGATGTTATGACATTTCTCACTGTAAATCGCTGTATTTGTGCTTCCTCATGCATGGTAAATTCTTATTGTTCTACATCCCTCTACGATTTGCATGAAAAAAACAAAAAGCTTTTTTTTTGTTTGCTCTTTGCTGTTGGAGCAATGCAAATATCTTCTACTGACCAAAAACGGTGGCATTTTTCTGTTCCACATTGTTCTAGTATAGAGCACAGATGTTCCTGTAATTAAATATTTTGTGCATTTGTCATTTCTCCAGCTTTGGAATGGTCCATGACGGTGAGGGCAACGTTTGTAAAAAGTCAGAGGGCAACATTATGTCTCCAACATTAGCCGGTCACAATGGTATCTTCTCTTGGTCTCCTTGCAGTCGCCAGTATCTCAGTCGCTTTCTAAAGTAAGTAGCTCTACTCTTTAATGCTATCAATCTATGTACAAAGTTCTTAACATTAAAATGTACACTTAGAGGTATGTTTCTTTGGTAGAAGCTTTGTAGTTTTCCAAAACATAGCAGTGAAAGTGTAACAAGGTCTTGTGTGTCGACATGGCACATGCACAGCACTGCATTGGTCTCAGGTCATATTAAGCTGGGAATAAACACTCATTTGGATCATTCATCATTGATTGAGTACATTTTGCAAAGAAAAAAAATATATCGTCAATCCTCCAACTGGAGTGCAGTGTGGCTATGTGAAGACGTGCACTCATCTAATAGCTATTAGACGAGCCGGATCGTTGCATCTGATCCAGCTGAAGTACACAATTAAGCTGGCATAGCAACTACATGAACTAATGCGCTGACGGTCGTCGCTTGTGATGTTTTGCACAAAGAATATTTATTATGTGTTGAGCTATGTGTGTTTTTTGCAGTGACTGCATTTCCAGGCAAACAGGCTGTGCTCACCAAAGCAGGAAAACAACCACCCCTGACATAGCGTCCATATGTCTGGCGGTGTTTCT
The DNA here is from genome assembly GCA_903067075.1 of Micropoecilia bifurca. Lineage (NCBI taxonomy): Eukaryota > Metazoa > Chordata > Actinopteri > Cyprinodontiformes > Poeciliidae > Micropoecilia > Micropoecilia bifurca. Next base: position 20,967 of record CAEGAF010183643.1, read on the forward strand.
GCGTCTGCCGGTGTGTGCGTGAGCGCGTGTCTGCGCGTGAGCGTGTTCGTGTGTGAATGTTTGTGTGTGCTTGAAACTAGATAGCTCCGAGGCAGTGCCCCGCACTAAATTTACCAGTGTGTTAACCGAACTGTCAGGTCTCCCCTCTCTGAGTGGTGGAGACAGACAGTGTATTTCCTTGCTGAGTTATTAGAGCTGGGGTGACCTCAACCTTGTTAGGCCTGTCAGCCTTATATTAAACTCCCATCACCCATTCAAGCCACGTGGAAATGACCCCAAACATCACTGAATGCTTAGGATCTTCTTCCTGTATAACTCCTGAGTCTCTCAACATTTTCCTTGTTGCAATCAACAAGTTGTGATATATAAATATTTTTGGGATATACTGTATGTGTCTCTTTGAGTATTGTAACACTTCTTAAGGGTTTTTTTCCCTCCTGTGCTATGGAAGGAACCACAGTGTCATCTTAAATCTAAGTTTCATTAGTCTGCTGCTATGGAGGTCTGAGCAAGTGTGGAGACTTAATTAAAGTTTGTCATGTCAAGAGTTGTCAGAGGCTAATATGAAAACCTACATGTTCCTTCATACGTTAGTGCTGTAGAAATTCCTGTTTGGCTAAGAAACAGGTGTTCAATCCAACATAGGTTTCAATACAGTATCTCGTAAAGGTATTTATTTGCCTTTAACGTACAGTCATGCACAGTAAAGGTAGTGCATATGTGCCAACTGAAGAGAAAATGTTTGTCAAAAGTGTTTGCTTGGTGCTCTTATTTTTGATCCTCTACATAATAGTTTTATTTCCAAATTTCACTGGAGTTATGTACAGCTGGGAGACTTTTAGAGCGTGTTGATATCAGTTTCACACATATGGAAATGTAAATTTGTTTTTCTCTTCTTCAAATCATGCAGGAGTAAAAAACTAAACTTTTTTAAGATCTCATAGATTTTCAATTAGATTTAGGTCCAGACTATGATTGGTCCATTCAAATCACATAAATACGCTTTGAACAAAATCACTGTATGGATCACAGCTTCCAGGCGAAGCTACTAAATAGCTAATCAGTTACTGACTCAGCTAAGTAATTGATGTTCAAACAAACATCAATTGGCTGCATTAGGCTCTACAGAGTTAATGCACCAGTGTTTGCCAGTGTTCCCAATGGTGGTTTTGTGGTTGGAAGATGTTGTCGAGACCTTCCAGGCTCTTTGATTTACCATTTAACAAGACATTGTTGGCATCTGGCTTCCTGCGCCAGCAAATTGTGCCGAATGCGAGAGGCCCAGTCGATTCCCTCAGGCAGAGATGAGTCAAAAGATCTGTGGAGAATGTAAAAAAAAAAGAAAGGATCTTTTTCAATATTCTTCTCTATGTTCCACATAATGTGTCCCAGTGTTCTTAAATCTGAAAGTTTGAGGCAAACATTTTATTTTGAGGATCATGTGGAGCCATTGGTGAATATAAAAATGTGATTTGTGTCATGAGTTCCTTTTAAAATAACATTTTGTGGGATATTTTGTCTGTATGAATGAATTAATTCATTCATGTCTGTCCGTGGTTATTTTGTAATCTATTTTTTCATGATCCCTTTTAATTGAGCATCACAGAATATCAGAATATCAAATGTGCAGAGCAGTCATTGTTTTCTGCAGACACATAGGACTCATAAAGCCCTGGAATAACCTCATGTAGACACACACACGCACACACACACAATGACTCTGTTAAAGCAATCAGGACCACTCACTAACAATATTCCAACATATTTTTGCCTTTTCAACCTCTTTCCACCATATTTTTGCATCAGCTTCCCCTGACAGCTGTGTTTGAGCTGTAAAACATCTCTTTATAGAAACCATTGATATCAGTTAACATTGGAAACCAGTCTGGTCGTAGGAGAATATGAGCCATATAAGCAAAGGGTTTGTATATCTCATAATTGAGTGCTTGATGCATTAAAATGGTCTCAGGTTTGGCAGCATGTTATGTTACGATGGCAACATTTTTACAGTTACCCCTGGTGTTAGGAGGAGTTGAACAATTCGGTGCCTGATTTAGTGTCTCTTCTTTAAAACCGCTTAACCGTCATGTGTCCGCATGGACCCTTGACTGACATGAAAGCGTTCTGTGGGTTGTAATTTGTATCTTGTCCTACATTCATTTTTTTTCTTGTCTCATCTTACCGTACTCTTATTTTCACCTCTTGGACACCTTTTTCTTCTTGGTTTCTTCCTCTCTCCCTTATCTCCTATACCCTGACTTACTTTCTCTGTGTTTTCTTGTTTTCCAACAACTAGCACTGCCCAGGCTTTCTGCCTGTCAGATGAACCCAAAGCGGTCAAGGAATACCGGTACCCAGAAAAGTTGCCAGGCGAACTGTATGACGCAGACACACAGTGCAAATGGCAGTTTGGAGAGAAGGCCAAACTCTGCACCCTGGATTTCAAGAAGGTAAAATCCATTTTGTGTACACCTAATGTGCTTGACGTCATTACCTAATCTGTGATTCCTCAGTACGTTTTTTCAACGCACCTCAGGGGCATAAAAAAGAAAAAAAAGTTTTATGTAGCATGTTTCAGGAAACACAAAGAAGTTGAGGGGGAGATGGGATGAATTAGGCAGACAAAAAAGAGGTAAAAAGGAGATGAAAGACAAGAAATAACTGGTTAGGATTATACGTCCTCATGTCTATAAACACGTATGCTTTGACTTTAATATCTCTAACACACGAGCAATCATACACACACACACACACACTCACAATGCAAACAGTAAGATGCTCCGCTTACTCTGTGGGAAAGATGACTAAATGTACTCTGGAACATTGCCAGTGGGAATCTCTTTTCATTGCTCTCCCATTGTACCACTTCTGCTGATGGTGCTATTTAACTGACCTTGGTGCACATTCAATAAATTACCATTTTTGATTTTATTATATAGTTAGTAAACTATTAAATAGTCATTTGTGCTATTTTCTGTATCTGTTTAAAACCAGATTTCTCAACAGAAAGCTAGTTTTAGACATTTTTCATCTTTCTCTGTTGAGGGAAAGGTGTAGGTGGTCACTTGCTACTCCCTAAACAGTGGCATTATTCTTATTTAGTAACTGAGTGCTGAATAATGACGAACATTTGCCATAAATCCCATTGAGACCTTTAGAATTAGCAAATCACCTATATGCATTTTTTGGGGGAGAATCCAACACACACCATGTCCTGCTTTAAAAGACGGGTTTTAGCTATATAGCAGTCTTGAAGTGGTTACAAAGCTGTTTTAATGCTTTTGCAATCCATCACACCACGATGGAAAACATGAAATAGGGATGAGCTTTTTTCAGGAGTGACTGGTTTCTACGCAAATGACTTCAAAAGTGTATCAATGACTCATCCATGGCTCAAACAAGTACAACATCTAAAGCACTGCAGACCTCACTGTTAAAATACGAGTTCATGTTTCAGCAATGAGAAATGAGTCTGGGGAAGGAAAAAAAAAAGTTTTTCACAGAAGAGGTAAAAATCACTGCTGAACCAAAAGAACACACAGGCCCATTTCACATTTGCCAAAAACATTTTGATGATTCCCATGACATTTCGGAAAATATTCTTTGATAAAATAAGAAAAAACTATATTGTTTTATAAAGTGTGTATCATCAAACTAAATCTTGCAACAAAACTGACACATTTAAGATCTTAAAAAATATATAATCATATTGACCATCAAAAACAGAAAACACACAGAAAACATCAATAGATGTCTGGCCATTGGTTTGACACCTTAAGCTCAAGCACACATGAGCTGGGTAGCATAATAATCTGACACACACCAGCAACTCTAACTCTGAACAAATAAAACATAGTAAGGTTTTGGAGTTACCTGAAAGCTGTATGTTGGACCTTTTTATAAAATGATGTACCAATTCCCATGAGCTCTTGATTGGATTAAGAGCTGTGGATGACGGAAGTCTAGCCAACCTTCCTCCAATCCTTCTGAAACAATCTTTGTTCTGTGCCAGGGTACATTATCTTCCTGGAAGAGGTCACAGCCATCAGGGAATACAGAAGGGTATAGATGGTCTTCAACAATGTCTAGGCAAGAGGTACATGTCAGAGTTTTCTCCACGTGGATGACGAGAATCAAAGGTTTTCCAGTAAATCATCACCCAGATAAGCATTTCACCTCCACTAGTCTGTGTTCTTCCCATGTCACATCACTGTGTCACGTGTTTCCCAGGTTACCAATGTCCACATATCATAGTACACATGACACCTAGTTTTCATCCGACTAGGCAACCTTCTATTACCTTCTATGCTCATTGTTAGGTCTTTTGATGATTGATGGGCTTAATTTGTAATATATGCTCTTGAACCTTTTATGACACATAAGGAGGAAATAAATAATACCTTCCACAGTGTATGTGGGTAAATATTGAAGGGTTCCCCAAACAAAAAGCAAAAAAAAAGGACTCCCTGTAGTTGTTATGTCTTTCTTTTTCAGGTTCTGTCAGACTTAATCTATCATCTACCCCTGTCTCTGTCTGTGTCCTCATTAAATCACTGGACCTGTCTGTAAGTTTTATGGCCTGAAAAATCCCGAGCAAGCAAAACAGCTGGACTAATATGCCTTGGGATGAATTCCATGGTGGCTATTGGCAGCAACAAGCTAAGGCCAAGGTGCTTGTCAACATCTGCAAAAAGTTGTCAAAATTTGATTTAGTCATTCAGACGGTAACAAAGTGAACATGTTAAAAAGTAGCAGGCTTGATTTCTCAGGCAATAATAGCAAGGAAAGGCCACCTGTTGATCCCATCTGAACCTTGAGCCATGACATCATGAAGGTTTTGTCGGAGCGAAACTCTGTTATTTTAATGTTCTGTGGAGATTTCTTTTTAGATGTTTTACAGCATTTTTTTGGCTGGGAGGGACAATACTCACATACTGTGTATAAGCTTGCTAAACCTTAGTCAGCAAAAAGCAGTCCGTCTCATACTCTTTTAAAATCAATTTCTGTTACACATTAAAGATCTGAAGATTTTTATGAATTTCTCAAGGTTAGGATTGATTCAGGATTAATTGCCCATCAAGTTAAACAGAAAGAGGCTCAGAAAATCACCAGGATTTGGATATTAAAAAGATAAATAAAAGCATTATAATTCACAAGTTATTATTAACTTCGGCATTTGGCATTCACAAGTTATTATTAAATAACTTGTGAATTATATTATTATATATAATTATATTACTTAATATTATTATTAAGTTGTTATTAAAATTCACAAGTCAATTTTTAATAAGTTTAATACATTCATACGAACAAGAGAGTCTAAGACTAAGACAGCATCACATTTCAGAGTTTAACAATATTGAAAGTTATGAATAATTTTGATTATTTTTAATACTTTCTGAATTTGTTCAAACTACTCTGGGGCATAACTCTTCGCCGTCATAAAAAACACTGACATTTTAGAGTTTCTGAGATAGTACTTGTGTGGAATAACAAGGTATGACTATATCTAAGGGTACTTCAGGGACATTTTGTTCCTAGAGTTCTAGCCGAAAGAAAACCGTGTTCTTGTGGGTGAAAGGTGAGTTCTCAAGTGTTCACATGCACTACCCTGCTGCTATCGTTGCTACAGAAGCATAAATATTTAGAAAATACATGATTGCAGCAGAGCCACAGCTTGCCAAATGATAATATATTCACACAATCTCTATTTTAGAAAGCATTTATCAACATGCTTTAAAAGCACCCGGGGGGGAAAATATCATAATAATGAATTATCGTTCCTCCAGGTGCTAGCTTTGTTTAACGCTGTTGGATGGAGAATCCCGGACATCCCATCTCTGTTCTTTTTCTGTAATGTTGTTTCAGGATATCTGCAAGGCTCTCTGGTGCCACCGCGTTGGGAGGAAATGTGAAACCAAATTCATGCCAGCTGCTGAAGGCTCTGCCTGCGGCCCCAATATGGTGACTGAAAATGCTTAGTATGTTTGCATGAGCGTAAGGGGGAATTCAGTCATACTTTTAAAGGTCTTTTCACTATAAAAACACATCACATGACCACAATAGAAAACAGTTTTGATTCATTCATCTTGAAAAGACACAGAGCGCAGCTATTAAGTTTTTTTTTTGTTTTTTTTAAATACCAAAAGAAAAGAAAATGCCTTTTTCTTTGTGTTGACCCAAAACGAACTTGCATTTGACAGATGTTTAGGAAAACTCAATTTTTATCAAATCAGGTCAGCTTTTCTCTTTTTGATTTTTTTTTTTTTTTGTTGGGGTCAATCCATCGCTCCCTGGCAACATCTTACTAAATAAATCGGCAAACAAAAGGCACCAAACAAGAACCTCTAAGACACATTGCGCTGTGGTTTGGATAAAAAAAAAAAAAGAAAATTGTACAATAGCAAAACACCAATTAAACGAGAACATAAAAAGTGACGTTTTTAAGGTTCTCCACTCAGAAATAATAGACTGAGCTGATTCAGGAGTAAATTTCCCTTTTGTGACAAGACTTTTTTCTTCTCCTTTGTTATGAACTGTGCTGCGTTCAGTTGGGGGTAAAGCTTGTAAAAAGTGATTTCTCATACAGAGACAAACACATTCCTTCTCCAAAGGATACCGCAGACCCCTGAGTCAGTAAATTGCAGGAGACAAAAAGCAACAGTAATTTACGTTGTGGACAGCCTGCATCTATACTATAATAAAAGGCTAAATTTATTGAGTGTTTTACTGTTATATGGTGCTAATACCTCCACAGAGTCTTGCCATTTAGAGACAAAAGCCCTGAACTTAGTGACGCTTCACTTATATTCTAGGATGAACTTTTTAATTCACTTTGACAGTGATGGAAGATTAAATCATTGCTTCAAACAGGAAAAAAAAACACCCGCACTTTTCTTTATCTGGAGGAGCATCTGGTTTGTAGCTGCTGCCGGAGTCATATGCCACCGGGTTCCTTATGCCTTAATTGTGCCTCTTTCTTTCATGACTAAGCGAAGCCCAAGAGTCCCTGTCCTGACAGCCCATCATCTGTGTTTGCTCATAGTTCTAGACCTGAAATTTTAATCCTGCTCTTTCCCCTCACAATGCAATTAAGTGAACACAAACAATGACAATCTTGCATAGGAATCCATGGCACTTAGCTGTAGGGAAAAACCTGTGGGGGGAAAATCAGCTGTTCTAGTGATTAGTGGAACCATGAGAATATTTTCAAAGGCTTGTCTGCGAGTGTGTGTGTGCGTGTGTTCATATTTTAGGACATTTTAAGTTCTGCAAGTTTTATAACCTAACTCTTTGGTAATTATTTGCATATTGTACAACAATTTATTACACAACATTACACAGCCTTCCAAGTTGGATGTTCCATCACCATAAGAAACTTTGAGATTCCCTAACTTCTTTTTTTTGTTTCCGTGTGTCCGTCGTCTTCAGTGGTGTCGTAGAGGTCACTGTGTAAAGCAGGGTGATGAAGGCCCCAGACCTCAGCATGGGCATTGGTCCGAGTGGTCATCATGGTCTACATGCTCTCGAAGCTGCGAAAGTGGTGTGACCTATCGAGAGAGGCAGTGTAACAACCCCAGGTAAAGCAAATCCCAGGTTTTGGTCTCTAATTTAAGACAGTATTGTATCCTCCCTCCCTCTATCACACTTTTTAGTGCCAATTGAATTTCTAAGGATATGAGAATACGTGTAACGTTTAAAAAGGCAAAAAGCATTTGACCGTTGAATTTATCTGATTTATCTACCTCAGCTAGCTATCTCAAATCATTACTAATATAAATTTGTTATAAAATTATTACTGATTGCACTTTAAAAATTAGGCAACTGTATGTTATTAAAGGTCAAGTTATACAGTAATGATTTCTTGGTTAATGTCAAGTTGTCATAACAAAGACCTTTTGAATAATGTCAACTTTGTATTAAAAGGGTCATAAATATTCATGAAGGCTTATTCATGTTCATGACAGGTGTTATGTCATGTTTATGAAAGTGTCATGATAGTCTTATTCACCCCCTTCAAATAAAGTGTTACCAATAATTCTCTACAAGTCTGCATCATTAAAGAGTCATTCAACTCAAAAGGCTGTTTCAAGTTGCTGAGATGTCGTTCAACACGCCCCTTTTAAGTAATTTAACTAAATCTATTTGGCCACTTGGGGCAGTAACAGAGAGTGTTTAGATGACTGAAGTTGATGTCATGGCAAAAAATGCGATAAACTAAGCTAATCTTACCTCACCGTATTACAGAGATGTAAAATTGATTGAACAGCTTTTGCATGGGAATAAAAGATCATCATCTCAACATTAACCTTTTCTGTGACATTCCTGACTTATAAGGCATTGTTTTGGTTTCCTGCATATTGATGGCCCATTATCCACAGTTTAGGACCAAGAACGCTTTGGTGTATGTTATTAAAATAGTAAAACTCATTCACAAGTGTTTCATTGCTTATTGGTTCACCCGTCTCCTTACTTGTCCATCAACTACATAATTAATTGCACTGGCAGTCAGTCAGTGAGCCCACTCACAAATGTCACGACCCAGTCTTTATCAGGCCCAGATCCTGACAAGTGGTAAGCTAATTTTGACTGAGAATGATGGGAAGAAAGACATTCAAAGGGCCGAAAGCTGATGAAAGATGCACAAAGACAGGCCTCAAGAAAAAGCCAGACAGGCAACAAGAGGTACGTCTACAGAGAGGGGATTAAGAAAATAAAGGAAGTAATGTTAAGCTATGAAATAATAGAGTTTGCGATTGAGTTATAGATAAGCAAAAATGTGAACTGAAAGATGCATAGAGAATGTAATTGTACCTTGGAAGGGATTTTTGGAAATGGAGCCCCAGGATATACACCTGCGATAGAAACCTCAACAAAGGCACTCTCACAGACACTGCATAGACGGAGATATACTCTCATGTACTAGTCACTACAGGACAATGAAATACAGTGTGGTTTGTGAAATTCCTAAGTTTAGATTTTTCCTTACTGTGCACATCAGAAGCATCTTAAGGATTTTCCTCTTCAGGACGATGCCAAACGTGTGATCAGAAATAATTTACAAGCAATGGAAACCTTGGCTACATACCATGTGTTTTCACTTGTCTTTGCAGACCTACCAATGGTGGGAGGTTCTGTGATGGCTCTACTAGATCATACAAACTTTGCAACACTGTGGATTGTCCAACCAACACTGCTGATTACAGAGCAAAACAGTGTGCTGAATTTAACAGCCAGCAGTTCAGAGGATGGTACTACACCTGGAGACCGTACACTAGAGTGGATGGTGAGACTCTTACTTTCCCCCAGTTTTGTTTCAGAACTCAAGGAAATATTAGATGTAACAACAAAAACACTATGTGTATTTTTGTCCTCCTGTGGTTATTCTATCTATTTTCTTCTAGACCAAGACATATGCAAGCTTTACTGCCTTGCTGAGGGCTTCGATTTCTTCTTTGCTCTGGCCAGCAAAGTTAGGGATGGGACGCTTTGTTCAAAGGATAGTTCCAATGTCTGTATTGATGGGCTGTGTGAGGTAATGCTGTTTTAAGGTTAAAGCAGAAATTCAGTTTTCAGTTTTTACAGTTGGTTTAGTATTTCTTACTGAAAGAGTGAGCTCCACAGTGAGGTCTTTTAGATTGAGCTGTAAATTTTACGAAAGGATTAGGACGTAGGCGGTGTCCCTGTCTCACAGCTACTTTCATGTTCATATACATAAAATGTTGACCTGTCACCAGCTCCGGAATACATTTTGTCATTTTAGACAATTTTCATCAACTCATGTAACATGACAGTTTATGTACTTAATCTCCCTAGCCTTAAAAATATATATATGTATGTCTTTTATTTTTTTCCACAGAGAGTGGGGTGTGACCGTGTCTTGGGCTCAGCAGCTGTGCCTGATGCTTGTGGTGTGTGTAAAGGAGACAACTCCACCTGCAAGATCTATAACGGACAGTACACAAAGCAGCATTATACTAACCGTAGGTCGACCCAATAAACTGTTCCATTGATTACATTTGATGATTTTATTTTTAAAATGGTCACTATTACCCTCTTAATTTCAGTTGTTCTCATACTGTACAACTGAAATTACAGTATGCTGCTGTACTGCACTCTTAGTGCAGTGCAGCAGCTTTTATTTTTTTTTAAGTTAGATGTATTTATATATATTATTTTATTTTTATTTTTTTTTGTCGGACTCTGCTGGGTATTTTTGCTCTGCTAAACTACACGTAGGAATAGGATTTCAAGGAATTGTGTCACGTTAAAAGCCAGCATCAATTTTGACTGGAATAGGTTTAATATTGCAAGGATTATAAAATCCAGGCTCAGGGTTGGTTGTAAACTAATTCCGCAGCAATGTTCAACAAATAAATGCTAACAGAAAATACTTTGCTTGCAGAAATAGCAGATGCTCGCTTAAAACTTCACACTCTTCACATGTGTTTTGCAAACATTGTTGGCCAATTGGTTGACTGAAAAGCCATCCCATTACTTTTGAAGCCATTAGATTTCTATTTGGCATCTAACGGAATGAACTGTTTTCTAGTTGTGGATTTGTTTCCATTTCTCAACTTTGTTTTTGTGCATTACTCTTCTTAAGTTGGAGCCCTAATTTGTTTCCAGCTTATCTGCTTAAAGATTGCATTTTGTTTTGTAGAGTACTACGGGGTCCTCACCATCCCAGCAGGAGCTCGGAGTATCCGTGTCATGGAAATGAATACTTCCAGCTCCTACCTGGCTGTCAGAGACACCCAGAGACAATACTATCTCAATGGCCACTGGACAGTGGACTGGCCAGGTCGCCACCCCATTGCTGGAACAACTTTTGAGTACAAGAGACCATATAACAGACCAGAAAGTCTTGTATCAGCAGGACCTACAAATGAGACACTGGTGGTTGAGGTAAGCATATAAGCGAACAAGGACATTTTGTTTTGATTGCAGATATTAAACCTGATTGTCAACAAGTGATTACTCTTTTAGGTATTGCTTCAGGGCTGGAATCCTGGAATACGTTGGGAATATTCTCTAAACAAAATAGATGAAAAAACGGCTAAGAATCACATTAAACACAGCTATACATGGGCTATCGTACGCTCCCACTGCTCAGCAACTTGCGCTGGAGGTATGTTTAACTTTTTGAATGCCGAATTTGATAAAGTTCAGATTTCAAAGACACTTCAATTCTAATTTTAATCTTTGCTTGCTCAAAAAAAACAACAAAAAAATACAGTTTGAGGATTAACAGATGAGCTTATAAAAGGTCTGGCCTGGCCAACCTGTAATAAGGCCTCTAGCTGCAGGTTAAATGGAGAGGAGAGTATCCCCATCATTATTGATAAGACATTAGAGGCAGTGAACTCCTCTACTAGAGACCGTCTATTAGACACACTCTCAAAGCGAGCATGCACATGCTTGTATCTCTATCTTTACTACAGTTAGTCCCATCGAGGCCTGGTATTGTACACAAATATCCATACACACACAGGCACATGAATGAATGTAGAAGTTGTTGCCTAGGCAAATAATATGTGAGCAAAGGTTAAGGGACACTGACGAGCGTTTTTGTGTGGTCATGCGTGTTTGCTCAAATACACTTGTCTTTGTGAGTTCCTTAGACACGTGCATATATATGTGAACATGCGCTTACTTAGCTCGATAAGTGTGAACAAAGCCCCCAGTGTAGCGTTCCTACTGGCTGACCCTGAAGGTTAGAGTTCCCATTCCTGTCTGTTGCAGTCCACTCCTAACCATCTCCACCTCTTTATGTGCTGATTGGAGGTTGTGATGGGTTGGGTGGATGGCGGGCTGCTTTATTAAAGGGTGTGACTGACTAACTGGCCTTTCTGAGTAAAGATGTGCAGAGTGACCTTGCCTTAGGGTAAATAACATCTCAACACTGGAGTACCTGGACACTTAACACCAGGATTTTACCTTCAACAAAAGTTACTAAAGCAAACGGCACAGAATTTACAAATGTTGTGTAGTTTAACTTCAATAAAGAAGAGTCATCTTTACAATGGAAAAAATTTGACCAACGTCTAATAAAATAATTTCTTCTCATGGCTTATGTGCAAAGTGAGATATGGGAAATGAGTGCCTATGTTCTTTTCTCCTATCCCAACACTGTTAGCTTGTCAAACGGAAACATATTGTTTTCTCAGTATTACAATCATGTGACATGTTCACCATTTGTGCAGTTTATATTATAATTGAATATTTCATGAACACACATTACTGGCCAAGCTTGAGCAATGTACAGAAAAGTTTTACGTTACAGTTTTGCTTCAATGTTACTTCGTTTTATCTGTGAAAACATTAAATTTGTTATTCAAGAAATGTGTACTTAATGGTCTATGCCTCCAAACAGGACATATGAACACCAAGGCAGCATGCTACAAAGATTTGAGAGTGCAGGTTAATGTGACGTACTGCAGTCCCAGAACTAGACCAGCAATTGGAATGATGCCCTGCAATACTCACCCATGTCCTGCCAGGTCAGTGTTGTGTTCAGTGCTTGTGTGGTATACAATTCATGTGATGTTAATACAGTTGTTGTTTCATAAGCTGTGATTGTTTTGTTAAAGAATTGTGTGCCTGGTAAGAATTTAAGATCAAGGATTTGCTGATGCCAAGTCCCAATTTTGCAGTGAAGTGAAGTTTATGTGAATGTTTGGAAACCGCTGCGATAAAGTAAGACTGCATCACACCAGTACTACGTGGTCTACATAAGGATTGTGATTGTGTTCCACTTAACTGGATGCAGCATGATCACTGGATCATGCTGCATCCAATGATCTTATGGATGCAGCATTCTTCATGATGTGTATGAAAATTTGTTTTTAAAATAAATACCAACAAAACTTCTGCCATTTCTCATCTTAACCCTATATGTATATTCCCCCACCTATTCAATGTATAGAAGAAGTAAACAGACAGAAAATGCCAATGCATCAAGTAAAGCCTTCAGGCACAGTCAGACCAGACATCATTGTTCAAAGCAGAACCTTTCCACTGGCAGAACAAAAGGCTAGTGGTGAAGAGGAAAAATAGGCACTGGATGTCATGACTGCAATCTCACCTCACAGAAGGTTGGAAACCTGAGCTATAGGGCACCTGGCAGGTTCAGAAAGGGCAGATGGATGGATGGTCTACAGGGTATGGATCAACAAGTCTTGCACGAGAGATGCTAGCAGGCTCCAAATCTTGGTAAATAAAATACTGATCACTCTAATACACTCCTTTTTGAGATTAACGTGTAGTTACTTTGGCAATGCTATACAGGCATACAATAGGCATCAGCCCCCTGCAACTCACACAAATACTAAATGGGTACAGACCATGAATGGATAGATATACAAATATGAACACCTTCCAGAATGGTTACCCCATTGGCCACTGTTCCAACTAAACTAGCTCAAAGTCTCAATCAGAATCAATCAGGAAGGTACCAAAGAACACACCATTCAACATCCAAACTTTTGCAATTACAGTCCTATGGATTCTGATGGCATTTCTGGAAAGGTGACATAATTTTATGTTCAACTTAATCTACTGCTAAAGTCAGAGTAACAAGCACTGCAAGATTTTTTTCAAGTTGTTATGAAATCCTTGAAACGTTTTGTTGGCAAGAGGGGAACTACTGAAGATTAGTTAAAGACATGAGTCATTTTAATATTATAGCTGATAGGTGAAAATATCCAAAATTACTGTTTGCTATTTATTGATGGATGAAGAGATAAAATATCTTTAGGGACATAACTGCTCCAGATTCCTACCTCTGTTCATAAAGTCAAAACCAGGGTCTCAATTGGGTCATCTACAAATTCATCAGGTGACACAAAAATTAAGAAATTACCGTTAAATACCATTTCAGAGAGCTTTTGTGGCACCATCTCAGGGAGGGAAACCAATAGACAAGAGACAGAAACTAACTCAAGGAACACAGTGAATACATTAATGAAGAGTGTAATATACGGTAACTATGTTACAAATGGGGAAATTGCATCATTGATAACAATCTGATAATTGTTCTGGGAGAAGGAAAGCTATCATAAGTGCTCAAAAATAAAATATTCTTAGATAATAACAGGACATAACATATTAAAACACCCCCAAAACATTACAGCATTATGCGATCAAGATATCCCACATCATTACACTAATTCATCTTTGCTAAACTGCAATGTACAAAGTTTCTAAACACTGTCAATTACTTAATCTTTGTAGAAAAACTGAAATTTTAACCAACTTCTTCCATCTATCAAAACATGCCTAAAACATTATATGATTCGTGTTGATATTTTTCTAATCTTCTTGATATACTTAGACAGATCCAGTGGTCCCTCTAGATTTTTAAGATTGACCATTACATTTGCGGTTCAATTTAAAGTCTGGCAGCCATATTCTTTTATGTTTTGTTATACTTGCCTTCTAAGTTAAGAAAGTACATAATAAGCATGAAGACAGTAAATTTGAAGAGTTGTCATTGGGTTTTAGGTCAACATTTTTATTTTATCAGCATCGGTTTTGTTATTTTACTGTCATTTGCATTAGATGTATTATATTTACATTATCGATTCATTTAATCCATGTTCTAATTCCTGTAAAAGATTTTATAATAATAGTGGTATTGATTTTTGTTTGGCACGTTCCCCTTTTATTGAACACTCATCCATTATATCTCAATTTGTGCATGGCTAGTCCTGTTACAATTTTAGTAGTTTATTCATCCTTTCAATTCGCAGCTTTTGAGTTACTCTATTTACTTGATTGCTACAGCTATCTAACTATTCTTCAACCCTAATTAAGTCGTCCTTGTTTGTTTTTTTTTCCCCCTGACATCAACACTTTTCTTTTTGAACCTCCCAACTCATTGTATCACATTTAGTTTTTCTCTCCTCTTATACAGTGCTTCCCCCCATTCTGTTTGACTGCTGTGTATTATTTGCCTGTAACACTTTCGAAGACACCTGTAGTTTCTTGATATGCTGTATCAAAAGAGATGCTTATTGGGCAATCCCAGTCTTCCCACGCTACCTCAAGAAAGCAAATGAAAGCCGTCAGGCAGGTGAAGCCCATGTTCTGTGAGAATGAAATTTTCTGCTGTGTATTTCAAAGCAACTTACATTCTGGTTAAAAATATGTGCAGAGTAGATGTAACAAAGTAAACTTTCATAAGATTTTCTTATCATGTGAGCATGACATCTCACCATCCAACAGTGACGACGAGGTTCTATGGCTTTTCAAAATCTACCTACTAAGGACTCGTGTGTCTAAATTCACATTAGTTTGCAAGTTCATTTGGAAACACTTGTTCTGTGAACTCGCTCTTTTAGAAATGTGCTCACAGCCAGTTTATCTGATGGGACATGTTGATTCACTTCTAAACGCTGGCGATCAGACATGTTGAGGTTTCTGTTGAAATGGCTGTGGGGAACCAGGTGTTCCTCTACGTTGTAAACTGTCACTGGTATGTGTCAGTTTGAGTTTCTTTGATGAACAACAATGCCTGACCGAGCAAGAGTACGACGCAAGAACTCCTCAGGTCTCAGGGTGGGGTTATGTCGGATCTTGGCAAAATAAACTATTGCTTTGGTCATGAGACGTACACTCCTAATAGTCAGGGACGAGACAGTTGATCAGTCAATGGGTTCTGATGTTGTGGACATCATAGGGAGTGGTTCTCCCAATGACAAACAGGTCACAAGTGAAGTCATGCACACAAGAAGAATGTTCCTCCCTTCTCTACACCACTCTGGACAGTGTCAAGAAGGGAAGCATAAAGGGCAGAAAATATAAATGAACGAGGCACTTGGGAAAACAGTGGTCCTTAACAGAGAGCAAATTTGAGATGTTTTTTTTTTTTTGGTAATGATCATTTCTGTTTTGCTCTTAAAGCCAAAATACCTCATACACTGAGGTTGGACAATTGTATATAACACTCATATTGGGTTATTGGCACCGTCCCAGTTAAATCTGTGCAGGAACCAGCTGAGATATAGAATGTCATTTGTAAAGCAGCTGTTGCTCTCAGAGTATTGCATCCCCAAGATACGACTCAGACCCAATATCATGAACCTTTGGAACTCGTGTAAGAGCTTAACCAGTGCAACATATGGGGAAGGTGAGTGATGGTGAAATCTCCTAGGCATATAATGTATCATTCATTAAGTTTCTAAAGTATACACACTGTATCATGGCCTGGACTGCAGGAGACTGGAACCTGTCTTAGCTGTTACAGGATAAAAGGTGGGGTTTGCCCTGGACAGGTCAGCGGTCCAATAAAATGTGCGACACTCTAAACTCTGTCAATCTATTTGGAATTTCTAATCAGTCTAGCATGTATGTCATCCAGTGGTGTGTTGGAGAAATTGTACTGTATAGAGAAATACCAATGTAAACCCTAGACAGAAAGGCCAACTGCAAGATTTGAGCCCCTTTCTAGTGAGGTTCCACAGATAAACAAAAGCCACTCTGCAATTTGCGTTGTTGCAATCGTCTGTATTTGGTAGGACATCTATTCCACATTATACTGATTTTGTTGTTTTATATTACAAGGAAGTGTTGAATTGTTTTGCGCCACAATTCAATACACAGTTGACTGATTCCAGCTGAAAGCTTGTTTGCCGGAGAAATGTGTACTTTTTGCTGAAGTCACCACTTAGTGTATGTTAGAGATGCAATGTAGATTCTAGTCTTCGTGGATTGGGAATTTATCTAAAAAAACAGTTGACAGTTGTTGAAACTAGAGTTCGTACATTTCTCTTTTCTAAATATGTCTTAGAAGCAGTATGAAATGTCAGCCAGCTTCATTTAAATGAAAGGGACAATCATGACAAGTTTTGTCTTGATTTGCTGGAGGGATTCAATTCGAGATGCTGACGTAATTTCGATTCAGTGCAGCAATGTCCAGAAAAAAAAGTTTGTCCAAATGGGGCTTTGTCTTCCTGCTTTTAAAACTGCACTGGATCCCGAATACAACATCTCGTAAAAGTATTCGCAGTCCTGAGATTTTATTACATTGCAACCAAAGTCTTGGGTGTATTTCTTCTGATTTCAAAAGAGATTAACACAACGTGGGGCATGACTGTGCTCAATCTATTTATTTGCATATAAATACCTATACCTATAGTATAGTATGCATAGGTAATGCCTATGTCTTTTAACAATGCTTTTCTTCGTGGCACTCTCTAAAAAGCCAGATTTGTGGAGTAAATTACTAATAGTTGTCGTTTAGGTTGTTCTTCCTTACTACAATTGTTCTCCTTGTTCAGATTCTCATTTTAGGTAGACTGCCATATCAGTGAATAATGATCTTTGCTCTTGTGTGAAAATCTTTCTCATTTCTAAAAAAAAAAAAAAAAAGCCAACCACCAGGTACAAAAAGACTTTGGTGTATCTTAGCTGGTGGAAGAGTGTGACTCGTGCATAATCCATCATGTCTTATTTTCTGTATTGATGCCCTTAATGAAGTAAAATGGGAAAAAGCATTTGAACTGTGTGACATGTTAAATGATGCAAGGAGACATACATGACCACAAAATTGAAACAAGTGCCAGAAATACAACAGTTTGGTCTGTGCTCGGACACAACAGATTCATAATGTGTGACACTGCTGCTGCTGCTCCCAAAATCAAAATTCCTTTCTGACACATGAACACATACAAGTGGAAAGAGAGCAACATAGTGAAGAAATGGCAGTGGTGTTCAGTTACTCTGATTCCCTCATCTGTCTCTCTCCTGTCATTTTTTAACATCACCCTGCTTCCAAATCACAACAGACTGCAACCGCAGCAATTTTTTAGTCTCAATGCATGAATTGTTACTTTCTTTTTAAAAGTCATTCCAATAGAGAAATCATTTTCCTCAATACACCAGTAGGTCCACTGCTTTTTTTTTCTCTCAGTGATATGTGCGGTATTATTTGGCGTACCAATATTATGTAATTACCCATGAAATCATGGAATCTTGTTATATTAGAATTTATAGCATGTTTTATAGTACCAAACAGCTGTTCAAAGGGGATCCCCCCCCTCCTCCCCCCCTATGCATAGCAGTGAGACTGGCTGGATATTTCCATCGTCCGTATTGTTGTATATATCCATTTTGGAAAAGGTATCCTAGGAAAATGAAGGGTAGCCACAGAGTTCTGCCATTGTGACACAAACAAATGACCAATGAATTATTGATTTCACTATATTGGTTACTCAGAACTGCGGCACGTGTTCCCTGGAGCTTTTCTCAGACCTTAAGCAAAGGTGGCAGGTTTGTGGTTAACTGCATCATGTGTAGTAATATGCTGTATGTCATGTAGTCATGACCATCTTGTTTTCATTGCTAATTCAAGGGAGGGGAAAAAATGATGCTTTAAGCATTACCCACATGTGCCAACTGCACAGATGATTTCTAGCAGGATGACAAACGTCAGCGTTGTCAGGCACGGTGGGTGAAAATGCTTATAGAATGATCTGCGAGGGTGGCTGCTACTTTCTGCTGTCTACATAATTAACTGCAGGACTTTGGGAGATTTCTATAACCGAAGATTTTTCCGATGTAAAAAAAAACCCTTTATCCTTGTGGAAGGATAAAAGGCTTGCCATACAACATGATGAGCTATATTTACTTGCTATTAGCCTGGGATAAAATGCAATGAGTGTGTTTTTCAAACATCATGATGAGCTCACTGTACTCTAAGTGATTTGTCTGTTGGTTACTTTTACCTATGCATTATATTTTGTAGATTTTCTTTGAACTCCACAGCAGACAAGAATCAGTTAAAAAAAGATGTTCACAGCAAAGCTTTTGATACTTGCTATTTAGTTTGGCGTTATCTAAGCTTAAGCTGCTCATATATTACATCCTTAAAAGAATTCTGTGAAAACAGATTGAATTATTTTAGCCATGTTGTTAAATTACGTCCTTGAGTAGATCAGATAATGCAAACTGACATGTTAATGTGTAAGAATGTCGTGTGCACACGGAGCAAGTTCATATACTGGATTGTATTACAGTGCCACAGTGAAAGTGGAACATTGAATTAGGCTCTTACTTTTAAATGAATCACTGTGAAGCATTGAAACTAAATGTGTTTGGAAAAGAAAACGCAAGCATTAAGTTTGGGATTCTCCCACAGAGAAACTTTCAAAGATCAGTATGAGGAACTTAACCACCTTCATTCATTCACACACACACATGCACACACACACACACACACACACAATCTGTTGTACGACCCCCGCTGCTGTGTCCATTATCTTGGTGGTTTTAGGTTCGGCTGTAAACATAAGTCTAATGGCCTGGGCCCTTTGATGTTGTCTTTTTTTTCTTCCCTTTATGACCTGTCCAGCTTTGTCCAGCTGCGTACACAGACTTATACCAGCTGGCCCTCAGCCAAGGATAACTGTCATTCAGTTTTAGTCGCGATCACGTTGCTACACTTTTAATCTCCCAGTGGTGTTGTGGCTTTTTGACATTCGGGCTGCTGTGCTTGTCCCCACTGTCTGGATTGTTTTAGTCACCCGTAACTATGTACAGCTTCACCACCCATAAAACCCCCCTTCATCTACCAACACCCCTTCTCGCCTTTTTACTGGTGTTTATCTTAGATGTGGATGTTCCTCTCTCACATTTCTTTCTGCTTTATTTTCCTTTCTGCAGTCTACTTTCTCTTTAGGCCCATCCCCGCCATTAGACACTCTCAGCTCCGATCAGGATTTACTCACTAATGGATCGGTGTGTTTACACTGGCTTTGGGAAGCAGTGATAGTGCCTGTAAAGTAATCCCACAACTGTTTACAGTCATCTTCTTGGGCTATTTCTGCTTCATTATCTCCACCATTTGCTACTTAGGTGTGCTTGCACATGCATCTCTATTTATATAGTGTTTGTGTGAATGTAAACAGTAGTAAAACCAGGGATTATTAAGACAATTACAGGCAATTAATTGTTGGTTAATGACTTTTTGCATTCAGAAATGCTTTTTTTATATAATTGGTTAGACCATTATTTTAATGAGACCCATATTCTTAAATTATTGTTTTGCAATTTGTCAAAATAAAATCAAAAGTGAAGAGTCAATAATGAATATTACAAGCCAAAGTTCACATATCGTGGCATAACTTTTGCTCTAATAAAATAGATGAATTGTAATTCTGAATATGTCAATTTCTAAACCCTAATATTTTGTAATTATTTCATGTATTACTGAAACATAATAATATAAGAGTCCTCCTAAATCAAGATATCGTAAATCTTTTATCCTCGGTTGTTGAACTGACAAGATCTTCCAAAAGTATTTATTGCCCTTGAACTTTTACAGGATTTGTCGTGCTACAATCACAAAATCCTTTATATTTTCTTTGTGATTTCATGCAATGAAATGGCACAAAAAAATAATTGGTATCTGTGACAGAAAAGAAAAAAAATTTACAAATTCATATCAGCTCTCCTGACTCAGCATTTTTTAGAACAATAATTACAGCTGCAAGTCTTTTCAAGTCGGTCTCTGTACCAACTTTGCACATCTGAAGGCAAAATATTTTTTTCCCCTTTTTTAGGAAATAACTCAAGCTTAGTGAGATTGGATGTGGAGCATCTGTGAACAACAGTTCTCAAGTTAATCCCTTTTCAGTTGTATAAACAAGCTTTGTCTCCTCTAAATCATTCCATTGTGGCTCTGGTTGTATTTTTGTGGTTGCCGTCATGATAGAAAGTAAAATTCCCCTGTGTTTTTAAGTTATTTACTGCCTTGAGCAGTTTGCCTTTTTTGCAGCATTACCTGATACTTAAGTCCATGCATTTTCCCATGAACTGAATACAGTTCCACTGACTGAACATGTCACACTTTTCAGATTTTTTTTTTTTTTGTTACATTTTTTAGAAACCCCCCACACTGCAGGTTTATGGCATCGCAGTGGCCCAACCGAAAAAAGTTTAAGTAGAAAAGATGCATTGCAAGGCAATTAAATTTCGATTGTTTTTGTAAAATTGGATAACTTTCATTTTGAGCAGCCAACATTTAGACAGTTTTTGCGATGTGATATTTTTTTTTCTTATTTATTGGACACCTTCCTGGATGAACTGAGAGCAAAGATTAAACATATGTTGTGCTGACCATAACATGCTGGGTAAAGCAAACCAGCTGTAGTCATCTCTACATGTAATGCTATTTTGAGACATTGTAGCTATTTAATTTTGCTGTCTGCTCCCAGTGATTTGTACATAATGTGCATTACATCATGGGGAATGGTTTTCAATGTCCACTTATAATTATGACATGATATCATACTATTTCTTAGTGTGGTTGTGCATTTGGACTACCACAGGTAAAAAAAAACCCCACTGATATCCACTCGTGAAAGTTGAGCCTCGTTGACCAACACATACCCCCAACCACACACACGCACACACACCCACACACACAGCAGGAGAGCTATAAACACTTGTTAGCAGTTATTAATGCCACTACGGTCCGTCTCCTCAGAGGCACCTGACACGCTCTCGACTGGACATCTGACCCTTGTGGTTCTGTCTGGAGAGTTTAACCCTTACTCATGGTTAGATCACGCCTGCAGACTGCTCCTGAGACTAAAATAAGAAAAATTACTTCAATGAATATTTACGTTCTGTGATTAGGTTTCAATATTCTGGTGGTTTGAACCTTTAGGTCACCAGCTAATTGGTAATTAAGTAGTTGAGTTTTATTTTATTAACATAAAAAAATGTTACAAACACTTTAATAATTCAAATGAGATGATCTACAGTTGTTTACTACTTTACATGCTTTATGTATTCCAATGATAATACTTCAGCTCAAATTTCATGTTTTTCACTCCAGTTCTGGAACTTGAACGTACCACGGTATTTGAAATGTTATAAAATGAATGGCATTCCTTTTGAAAGCAGGGCACAATTTAATTTGATTTGCAAAATATTGTCTCAGTGTTGTGAGAGAGCTCACGATATACACTCACTGCCTGGTTCATTAGGTAGACCTGTTCAAATGGTTAACGGAAACTATAACCCAGCCAATCACATGGTAGCACCCTAATGCTTCTGCCTCTTGGAAGATTTTATGCGCAGTTGAAGCAATCGGACATCGATTATGCACCTCAGTCAATCTCAGTGTCGTTGCTAACCATATTCATCACTTGATAACCAGAGTGTGCCCAGTTTCTTAATGTATCACTAAGCTCAAACTGTCTCTGATTGCTTTCTTGACCATGAACACAGTCACCAAATCTCTATCCAATGGAGTGCCTTTGAGATTTAGTGCAGTAATAAATGTGTAGCCAACTGCATGGTGGTTTCACATCAGCATGGACTCTGAGGAATATTTCCTACGCCTTGTGGAATATTTGCCATCAGTGCAATTCTGAAGGCCAAAGGGGGTGAAAGTGGCCAGTTAGTAAAGGCCATAATATATATAGAGAGAGATCTTAGTGCAGCCAGTTCAAAAGAAACTTTAACAAAATCTAATCAAATTCTTGATGTCATTTAACCTCCACAAAAGCCTGATTGCAACCCAATAAACATTACAAATTACTGAATTTACATGCTTGTTTTATGCCTCAATGCTTAACCGTGTATTTCAACAGACTGTCAAATACGTGGTTAAGCATGAGTGAAAGGTACGAAACAGTACGGGTACATTTGTGATGAGGTCAGCGATTGAGCTGCTTGAACCATGCATCTGGGGTCAGCGGGAGGTGCAAAAAACTTTAGAGAGACCACTTGGGGATTGAGCAATTTATTTCTTCCGACTCGAGCATGAACTGCACTGTTGGAAACTGAGGAACAGTAGACTGAAGGGAGCTAAATAAACAGTTTATTTAAAGCCAGAAAATGTTTTTCAGTCCTGTGTACATTTGCTTAAAAGTGCTCAGCACAAATGGAGGTTATAACCACAGCAATATTTGCTGATGTTTAAGCTTCAGCAGGAGCGCAGGCTGGTTTTGGGCAAGCAGGGCGTCAAAGTTTTTGAATTAGGATTTAGGATGCTGTTTTGACGTAGCCTACACTGCTATATTTTGTTTTATACCATCCAGAGTTAAATCTGGACTTGCACATGACTATAAACTGCTACTAAAGGAAGGGTGACTGCTACAGTCACCCTTCCTTTGAGTTATTCTCTCAAAATGGAAAATAAGTATTTGAAGCACCCCAGGTGGTCTTCAGCAACTGCTGTCGTACAGCGATCGTGCTCTCATTCATGAAGCCCTTCAGGCTTGTCTTGAGTAAGTGATTGAGGAGCTGCGCATGTTTACTCAGTGGACCTGTGTTGTGTTGTTCCAGCTGGTCTTCAGGGGAGTGGGGGGCATGCAGCCGGAGCTGCGGAGGAGGGGAACAGACACGGCAGGTTCAGTGTGTCCAGAAAACCAGCCAAACCAACGCAGACACCCTGGCAGATTCTCAGTGTCCACATTCAGCCCCAGCAATGAGGCAAACCTGCAACACACACAGCTGTCCGCCGGTCTGGAGCGCTGGGCCATGGTCTCAGGTGAGTATGTAAAATATAGCATTCACCGAGAAAGACATTTCTTTCTCTTTTTTTGACAGATGTCTGTGAATATAAAGACGTTTTCTTATATTATAAAGCTTTAGTCCACATTTAGGGAACATATAATGTCGACACCTAGTACTCCTGTGCAACCCTAATAAAGATAACATAACTGTTGTCTGATGGACCTACTTTCTTACATCTGTGATGACGACAAACTCAGACCTCCCATCTTTTGGTCACGAATAAAATCTATATCTGATAAAGTTTTCCATTTATTGCCACAAGATCTTAAATAGCACATACAGCATGTTCACGCTGCTTTGCATTCGGCAGTGCTCACGCAAGTGTGGCCACGGTCTGAGGAAGAGGAGCGTGTTGTGCACGAGCAGCAACCCAGGTGCTCAGACGCACACGCTGCCTGACAGCGAGTGTGCAGGCCTGCAGAAACCTGCCACTCAAGAATCCTGCTTTATCAAACGCTGTCAGAAACAACGCAAGACCCAGTGGTTTGTCTCCACATGGCAAGAGGTACAGTGGCGATGATTTTAGAACATTCTTTAGATTGTTGTATTTGTTTGCAAACTTTGTTAATCTTGTGCTGACATGGTCTTGTTGTTTCTCACTTTGATTTGTTGCGGACGGTCAGTGTTCGGCAACATGTGGCCGGGGTTATCAGGCACGCTTCATCAAGTGTGCTGAAAAGGTGTGTATTGTATGCGATTAGTTTAGTGAGCAACAAAATTTGTCGCTGCCATGTTTAAGTTCACTTGCCAAGAACATTATTGAAAATGACCCTACTTAGATATCACTTTTCTTAATGAAGGACACTGCAGGAAAGTACAGAGAACTTGCTGCCAAAAAGTGCCACCATGTCCCCAAACCCAAAGTGGAGCTCCAAAGGCCCTGCCTGCTGGCAGAGTGTCCAACCCGCACAACTCCACCACTCTACCGATGGAGGACGCCTCATCATCACTATCCACCTCAGCCTCTCCCTCAAGCTGCACCATCACCAGAGTGGGACTCGTCTCCTTGGTCTCAGGTAAGATGACATAACGATTAGAAACGGACTGATTAGAGTTTGGTATCCTAATTTTGATTTGCTTATATGGATTATTGCCTTAAAATGGCTAACCGCAAGTCTCCTTCAGTCAGTAGCAGATCCCACTCTGAAGAGCATATTGGTGTTTGCTGATTTGAAAAAGATCTGAATTTTCTTTTGAAATCTTATGATCAGTTGGTCATCAATCAGGGCTGACTTCATCGGAATCCAATTGGGTAAATCTCTAGTACAAATATGCTTAGCATATAAGCAGTTGAGGATTGGCAAGAGACAAGACGGTAAAGGAACTTGTCTTGATACAAAAGTCTACTTCACTGTGCTCATTTTAAGGGACTTCTTTTCCTGCACAGTGCTCAGTAACATGTGGAGGAGGAGTGCAAGTCAGGACAGTGCAGTGTCAGGTCCAGGGAAAGCCTGCTGTTGGCTGTGTCCTCCATCTCCGACCCCAATCGTCTCAGGCCTGCAACACGAACTTCTGCCCACAACCAGAGAAGAAAGGTACTGAAGCCCTAATTTGTTAATCTTCCCAAAAATGTGACAGAAACATTGAACAATTTGTTTTCTTGTTTTGTGTTTTCCCACAGATCTGGCTTGTAGGGATTACTTCAATTGGTGCTACCTGGTGCCTCAACACGGAGTCTGCAACCACAAGTTCTATGGCAAGCAGTGCTGCCACTCCTGTTCAAATTCCAACCTATAACCATTCAAAGCGACTGTCGGTGGTACATATGTAGCTGAATAGTCAACGGACTATATTGATGCCCATGCATGAAAAGATATGTTTTTGTCAGAAGCATGTGGCGAGCACTGAAAAAGGTTTAAACACGCAAAAGAGATGTTGTGGCTTTGGTTCTCTCTGTGATGCCGGACATCTGAATGACCTGATTCTGACAGAAAGATTGGGATGCATTGGAGAACAGAATTCTAAGGAGGAAATATTAAGATGCAAGCTAACAGGAGAGAGATGGTTCCTACCTAGAAGATTCACCATCCCCTGGACAAAAACTGCAAGGCGTCAACAAGTGTTATGGAGTATTTCTTTGTTGACTTGGAAAATACACATGGTCTTATGAGGGGGAAAAAAGGATGCTTCAAAGATGCATTTACAATTAAAAATTTAACCAAATACTGACATAAAAAAATTTCCGGCGAAAAGTTAGAATTTCTGGAGTCAAGTACCAAACGTCAAACATTAGAGAGCTACTTTGAAAGACGACATATCTGTGTGAACTGGCCTTCATACTTAGTGGTGCTACAAGTTGTCACTTTGATTTCACAGAAACAGTGATATCCTTAGGATTCAGGAAAGAATTGTGTTACATGTGTACAGTATTGTTTGTTTTATTTATTTGCTTTACAATACAGCGTCGCTGAAAGACTGTATTATTAAGCTCTATACACACTCTTTCACAATACCTAAAGCCGCGTACTTTCATGCGTTTTGTCACATACTGACCAAACAACAACTTTTATTCTTTCATTATATACTAACTTCTGTTTATAAACATAAACAACTAAGTTCAATTTTCAACGGTAGCTTTGTTGGCATATTATTTAAACTGTCTTGCGAAATTTGATATGTCTTAAATATGGCACATCAAGGCATTACATGTCACTGTGGTCTGCAAGCAATTAGGCAAAGTTAATGATCCGGCTGTCTGACTTTGTGCATTTAAAACGAAATAACATCAACAGTTATGTGCCATAACATGAGGTCTGATGTCATCCTGTTTAGCTGAAAGTGGGACTGAATGTGTCCCTACAGGGAGTATAAACTTTAAATCTCTAAGTGGATAGATGCAATGTGGAGGAAAAACTCAGGAGAGAAATGTGAGCTCTTTAGTTATATTTCTTTGGCTTATGTTTTAAACTCAGCAGGGTGCTGTCACCTAGCCCTCATAATGGGTTGAAGTTTTTGTCTGTTTTTATCTTCGTCCCAGGGGGCTAGACTGTTGTTTTGTTCTTCATAGTTTAATACTCTGCTTTTACCAGTTGGTTTTGACAATTGTATTTTAAGTTTGTAAAATAAAAAAATAAAAAATAAACCTGCTCTAAGTCTCTCTTTGTCTCTTTAATTTTGAATTCCTGCAATTCAATGTATTTGTTCTCTGCGGCGCACGTTGAACACACTAAACCCCCCTGTGTTATCTCATTTTGCTTTGAAATACATACATTACATGCACACATTCAGTTAATATTTTTTCCTTATGGTCTTCTTTTTTTGATCAGCTGATGAACACCATACTTAACTTTAAATGCAGTTTTGAGTCATTTGGCTACTCTCTTGAGATTTTAATCAGCAGTTGTATGTTTAATATAATACATCCTGCTATCGCTTTAGGCTGACAGTGTGAGACACAGTGCGCTGACTGACTGGGATCTTCCAAAATCATACAAAGCTTTAGAAAGGCAATGCCATTGGTTCTGTGACATTTTTATTTTTAAAAATACATTTTCTGGTTGCACGGGTTTCAGCCTCTTGATGGGACTCAAACAATGTGATACTGGGGAAGAAACTTCCATACCAGAGTTTGTGTTCTCCAGCAAACCCCGAAACCAGGACAGTCCTAATGATTAGATCTAGTTTTCAGTGTGGAAGCTTGCAGACGTCCGAGCCAGAACTCTGACTAACAGTGATGCCAATGTGGTTTTGGGAATTTCAGCACCTATGACATATTGTGTCTGGAGTGGACCCTGCTCTTTTCTCATCTCAGCTCTAGTTGGAGAAACGCAGACAGTTAAAACAAAATAGCCATTGTCATGAGCCTGCAGGCACAGTCCTAAGGCGTTTAGATGAAGAGCGAGGGAGGAAGAGAAGGAGGAGATGACAGAATGTAGAAAGAAACAGTGGAAGGGGTAGATGGTGATGTCATAGATGAAGATGAATTAACCAGGAGGAGGCAACCTATGCACTAAAAAAGACATTTTCATGTGGTCTTCTGCTAAATTGTCTCAAGTGAAAAAAGAAAGGTTTTATTTATAATTTGCTGACAGAGCAACACATCTCTCCAAAGCGTAATACTCTGGCTAGCATGGCTATCGTTATTAAAACGGTTATCTCCAAATGCATTCCCCAGCTCGGTTGTAGTTATGGCTGTCCTGTCCCACATGTTTAAAATGTTTATTTGCTCGAACATTAATACTTTGAATAAGTTGGTCATGTTAATGCAATCCTCTCCGTCCTAGAGAATATAGATTAATTGAACAAGCTGAGACTTCCAAAAGGTCAGAAGTCCTAAATTCATCACATGTCAGACATATTGAAAGCTTAAAGGGATAAAACAGAGCATTTCTGGATTATTATATTTAGCCTTTCTGTTATCTGCTAAAACAAGTCTCCCCTATACTGTAACCTGAAGGAAACACAGACGAGTATGGGCCTGTCATAGAAAAAGCAGTATCGTTTAATTAGCTCGGTGCTGCTTCCATCAGCTTCATCTTTAAACACCTTATTGGTTCTAAAAGCAGTCAACTTTGAGGTTTAGCTGGTGAGGTTATCACACTGTTGTTTTTCTGTCGTGTTCTCACTGATTGGAAAAGTGGCGATTTACCTGAGTCGTCCGATTCTTTCAGCGGGTAATTTGTAGGAGAACCACGTAGCTTTTTACCCTTAGTTAAATATCACTTCTGTAATTCCTTAACCTTTTTGAGAGTATTTCTTGTGACTCTTCTTATGCAGAAACTGTTATTTTCATAGTCAGCCAAAAGGAAGAAAAATAAAAACCAAACCACCCCAAAAAAGGAAAGAGATGAGAAGGCTGAACCATGTGTTTACTAAGAGATAGTGGTCAGATAAAGGCTTCCTGTAGGTAACAAAGCTGACAGATACCAATCAGGCCACATTCAAAATGTTCCCTCACTCATGTCAGGTAGCACAACAGATTATCTGTGAGACACAGGCGGGAAGATAGGAAGCTTACACAGCACTCACCTTTCCACTTGAAAGAAGCTGGACTATCTCTAACAGCATCTGTTTAGAGAGAGAGGTGGCTCTTTAGCCTTCAGGCTACACTCAGAAGGTTCATCTGAAGTTACAGGCTTATTATCATTCCATCAGGATGCACCTACAGCAAACCTGACAAACCTTCTACTCAAAACTTTTAGCGGAAAAAGCAACAGCAGGTAGAGAAGACAATGTGTCCCTTTATTTCTAAAACACGATTAGCTCACATCCTGAACGGTTTTGGGAAATATTGGAAAATCTTAGTCTCAAAGGCAAAACTGCGCTAATACCAATTTCTTTTTGCAACAGGTCACTACCGTATCCACAAAGTTTGGGATTTTTCCATGCTAATACCCCTACAGTGATTGCATAGTATCAATGCGTATCAACGCATCGCTCCATATGTCCGGGTTACAAAGACATGACTCACTTTCACAGACAATGCAGGTCTAGAAATTTTCTCAACATTATCTACATGAATTGCATGTGGAAACAAAAATGTTAGATTCACTTAATCTGGCTAGTCTGTATTAGGCTTAGCAATGTGCTCTAATTTTAATCTTTGCATTATGAGAAGCTGATATCAAAACCTCAGGGACAGATGTTGATAAAATCAGCTTTTTGTACCGTCCTTTGAAATTGAGAAATTGAGATGTCTTTTGTTTTCTTCATGCAACGTCTCCCATCTGTTCTTCCCCAAGGTACCACTCTGCAGTATTCATAACATTAAGAACATGTCTCCCAGACAGTTTGCTGCTGTAGAGTACATCTACATCAAATACTGTGGGAAATGTCTGGACCCTATTTTAAAAACCAAAAAAAAAAACAAAAACTAGGGATCATGAATCAAAGTGCCTTTTGTCTTTGTGGGAAGGACAAATTATGCGAAATAAGAATGCCATAGATCTTATATTATAGTTATTTAGTAACTGAAAATTACCTTCGGCTAGGCTTGTTTGCACATCTAAACATAAAGTGTTAGTCTTTCATTATAATTCCATGCAATAATAGATCCTGTGTGTTTATAAAGAGGTTAAGAGTTGGAGAAGGGCGTAGGCGATACAATGTCACCCTCTAATGGCAAATCAAAGGAACAATGACAAAATATGACTGGTATTTAGAAATTATCATGTAGACTAGAGTTTGTATATAAACCTGAAGGCAACATAAAAGTGGCTTGATTCTAATTTTTATGAAGCGTAAGGTTGGGGGAACACAGAAGGCTGTATTTTCTGAGAAGACTAAGGAGTGAACATTTTTGAGTAAAATGGTTGTTCTTCTGCCATCGCTCCACGACAGTTTCCTCACCCAGAACATCCTTTTGGCATTTGGTAGCAGCTGTATAGACAAAGAACAAGATTGAACAAAGAACAAACCAAGAGTTTTTCTTATTCTGCAGCCTGAAGAAGACATGCCACATTTTTTTTCCATGCTCACAATATTTTCAGCATGTATCCCTCTGGTGGATGCTTAATGTCACAATAGTCCAAAACGTTTTTGCTCCAGAGTTACCTTCTAAATGAAATTTTAACTAAAAAACGTATCTGCTGTAATCACAGGGTAAACAGTTCTTTATGCATGTTCTGGTACAGACTTTAGAACACATTGAGAACGTTCTCACAGAACTTGTGAAAGATGAGTGAAGAAGCATAAAAATGTTAAACTGTTTTTCAATTTTATCAGTACTCTTTGCTATCCTGGACCCTATTTTAGCTCGTTTTATTTTGTCTATTGTCGGAAACACAACACACTGGGGGAAAAAGGTTGGTTCCCTGACCGGGAATCGAACCCGGGCCGCGGCGGTGAGAGCGCCGAATCCTAACCACTAGACCACCAGGGACATGTACTCCGAGCATTCTGTCAATATTTTTGTCAGCTCATCTAGATCAGGTATATTATTTGAGGTATATTGTTTAGTAGCATCTCTTTCGAGTCTGCCTGACATGATAACAGTCAACCATCATTGTCAAATACTGCACAGTTAAACACAACCCGCAACTACAGTTGCAATATGTTCTTTATTTCGCTCTCATATTTTCTCATTCCAGTAAAACAATAAATATATTAATGTACACCAGCGCCACAGAAAGATGTATTATGGCACTGAATAATACCGTTAGACACCAACATACTTTCCGCTGTTTCAATATAAACAGTGAATCACTTTAATTAAGCGCCGCAAATTATAAATTTTACCGCAAAATGAAACTTTAACGCGACCCCCATAGACATCAATATTAATGTCTATGTGCGACCCCTACAGGGTACATGTCGAGTAGCAATCGTATCTTGTAGAGTCTTTCGCCACAACAAACTGCCTGAATCAAAATACCACGGCATAAAACAATTCTTAAACTCAGAACTAACACAGAAATAAACGTTAAATCTGTTTACGGATGCTATTCTTGTTTTTATACAATAAAAAGGAAGACTACGCCTCATAGAGAGGAAAATTAAGTCACAAATTTGACAGGCGTTTTCCGAAGCTCCTCTTCCTTGCAGGGTCCAAACTGGGGCCTTGATCAACGTGGGAGACGCGAAAACGTGAAGTTGTTTTGATGCAGTTTGGAATATGTGACACCGAGCGTTGACTCTTTGATTGGAAGACTGATTATTAACTATACTGTGCGTCGTAGTGGAATTAATGGTCCTGCCATGATGCCAGGAGACAGTCAGTCCAAAACGGCAGCTATAGCTGCGGATGCGACAGTTGGGAGTTGTCAGAACTGTTCTGTTTTGCACCAGGTTAGTCTTGGTTTCTTAGACAGGAAATACTCTTTGAAGACTCTAGTCATTAACCACGTTAACAGTCTCAAATCTGAATTTATCATATTGATGATTACACATACTTACACCTCTATATTTTTGTCTGTCCCTTATTTTGTTGAGCAGAGCCTAACGGAGTACGTTGCAGCATTTCTTGCTCTGAAACAGAAAATAGCAGCTACCGAGTGAGTATCGGCTTCAAGATGAGTTGTCATGGTGACACTTCCTAACACAGCCAAAAGTAGATAAATTCGCTTGCTACAGAAGCGGAGTTTTAAAGGAATAAAAGTTAGACTAAGCTTATCATGACTAAATTGTTTCTATCTATTGTTATTGTTATTGTTATTCTTGTTATTACATGTTTCATTGATTTCAGAATTATAGCCATAAAATAAACTTATGGGGGTGAAAAAAGATTCCATTCTGTTATTTCACTCTGCTAATGCAGATAGTTTTACTTTGCATAAATATTTTTGCTTTTTAAAATCGGCCAGTCTACCAGCAGCACTACTCATAAGAAAATGTGGCACAAACTGCTTTGGAGAAGCCTAAGGTAATACAAGAATTAAAACAAACCAGCCCACTTCACCACCTGATTGTACACAAACAACTTACACACACTTTTACCAAAGCGCTATGGAAATGTAATAAAAAAAAACAACGAAAAGAAATGTGAATAAAACACAGAAAGTAAATATTAAGTTGAATTAAACAATTAGGACCAATAAAGTTTAAACAACAATGAATAAATACAGTTGTGTTACCTAACATCTCAGAAGTAAAATTAACAAGTATGAATGTACAAGCAGACAAAAGTCAAAACTTTTAAAAACAAAATGTAGAATGAAAGCATTCAAAAAAATAATAATAATAATGAGTGAAAAGCAGCTTTTACAAAAACTCATTTAATTGTTTCCTTAAATTTTATAAAAGCTTCCCTTTTTTCTTTCATTACATATTAATGTTTGCAGTGACTCCATCAGGCTTCGAAAGCAACTGGAGGAACTACAGATGCTGTTGTTTACACTGGAGAAAAAGACAGCAGATTATGAATCCATACAGGCCGAACTGGAAGAGAAGACGGTAGGTCTTATCACTCCTCAAAAAAATAAAGAAAATAGTTTTCCTTAAATTAATCTACCTTTTGCTTCTAATGTACAAAACTTAACTCACCTATATATTTTTTTACTTTTATAGGGTGCACTTAAGGCCTATGAAAAGCTGTCTGAAGAGATGGACAAATTAAAGCAGGAAAAGAGCAACATGTTGGCTGAGTAAGTGACCATTTTAGTTTCAGGTCCAACATTTTTCATGTTTTGTCATGTGGCATACACAAACTGGATTGTAATTTAACTGGGGTTGTATCTGATTGATCACCACAAAGTAGTATTTGCTTCCATTCATTTGGGTGTAATATGTCAGACTTGTAATTTGTAAATTTGGGAGAGATATACCCCAAAAGATTTGCAGCAATAGTTGCAGGTATAAGGGAGTTTGACTAGGACTAAAAATAAACTCACTGTATAGTTTTTATAATTTCAGTTTAATTTAAAAAAAAAAAAAAAATTCTGAATTCTCATGTCATATTTATGCATTATTTCCTTCTGGTGTGTCAGATAACATCCTAATAAAATAGAATATGAGCAAAGAGGTCCAACAACTATTTTTGACATATTGTTAGGAAGTATGGATAAAAGGGTCTCCATTATGGTGGAAAAACTCACTGTAACTCTTTATTTCTTAGGAATGAGACGCTTAGAGATGAGCTGAAATGTTTGAAAGGTAAATTGCTGTTATTTTCAGTCAACTCTTCTAAGATATTAACACTATGCTAAGTATTTTTTTTTTGTGTTTGTGTTGAACTCTTAGATTCAACAGAAACACAGAGTCTTGAAAATGCACGTGTGAAAAGAGAGAAAGCAGCTGTTGAAAATGATTTATTAAAAACTCAGGTAAAACATAAACATCAAAAATTCATGATTATTTTATTGACCAAAACATTAATCTTCTCAATATCTTTGTAAACTTTTTTTTTTTTTTTCAAATCAGGCATCTTTAAAGGAATCTCAGGAACAAGCAAAGAAGGTTGATAAATTGACAAAGGAGAATGCCATCATGACAAACATGTAAGAGTTCAGTTTGTTTTGTTACTGAAGAACAACTATTTCCGTGCTACTCAGACTTGGTGTGTATTTTTGTTGTCGTGGGTAATGGTTATGCAATGTTCTTTTCTGATCAACAGGAAGGATAGAATGGAAAACAAAGTTAGAGTGCTGGAAGGTGAGTTTTAGACATTAGTATTTCCTCACATGAACTGAAACTTGATCTGCCGAGTTTGTTGGTTTGAGACAGCTTGTTTTTTTATGTTGTTTTTTCTTGGGCGGATTCTTAATTCCACTTCTTTTAAACTTATTTCAGATTCGATTTGCAAACAGAACTATCAAATATCTCAACTGACCAATGAAAAGATTTTTCTCGAAAGGAACATTAGTGACCTCCAGGTACAGTGAAAGCACTAAAGGAAACTGCAGACTTAGGGACGAGGGGAGGGCAAGTAGTCAAACTGATTGTTTGTCTTTAAACATTTTTTGCAGGTGAGACTGATAAAACTGGAAAAAGAAAGATGTAAAGGTACAGAAGGCATAACCTTCTTTTTTTATTCTTAATTTGTGGTGGTGTTTCATTTTTACGGTTTATTGAGAATTAAGAAGCAAAACAAATATATCATAGTGTTTGCTTAATTTTCACTTATAAAGTAAATAATATCAAACAAAAACATTGCAAATAATCTAATTGTCTTTAAAAAAACAGATTATAGGAGCTCTACAACTCAAACAAGAGCAGCACCAAAAGTTGACAAAGGTATGATGATGGCTCTTTTTATGATGATTCATTAGATTTGCACCACGAGTAAGCCTAAAACCAAAATTAATTTGTCTTTGTAAAAAATCTCTCTTCGTACCTTACAGGAAAGTTGCGGCTGCTGCTGCAGAGTGTATGGGAATGTGTGGATCCAGAGCATGAACAATCGTCAAACATATCCATGTCACCAGGTGAGGTCATCATTAACACCTCTCCTGCACTTGTATGATAAAACAGAAATGCATATCTTTTTATGTGCTCACAGTCGTGTTTGCCTTTTATGTTAAGATTTTGATCACAGGCGGGCCATTCCTCCTTCGCCACAAACCAAACTGCAGGCTAATGAAAGGCGAATGTCAGCCTCTGCTTCTGAGACCATCAGGGAATTGACCGTTCTTCATGTCGAGACCAAATCTGCTCTCACAAAGTTGAGACCTTGTCCTCAGGTGCAGGACACGTGCAGACACCAAGCATCTACCCACCACTTGAATCAAGACAACACACTGAAAAAGAGCAAAGAATCACCCAAGAAAAATAAACATAATAAGTCGTCTCCCATCAAAGGCAACCTTTGTGTATCTATTGATGAAATAATGGATTTTTTTAAACCACTGCCATCCTGCATATCCCCGCTTTCAGAATCGGTGAGAAGTTGTTTTTTTGTTTGTTTTTTTAAGCTATGTGCAGCTTCATATACTTCTACTAACTGAAGTCACCCTTTTTATAAACAGTCACCTATTAAATAATTCTGTTTTTATACACAAAGTTTATTTCTCTGCTATACTTTTGCTTCTATCTTTCAGCATACCAGTGTAGAAGATGTTGAGATGGATGGTGAGGAAAAGACTGACAGCCCTGAACCTTCTGAGGATGTTCAACTTCCTAAACAAGATCAGCCGTCAAGCTCTAAAGCATCACCACTACATCTCAACAGTCCAAAATCTCTGTCACTTTACAAAAAAGATAATGTGGACATCCTGGAACACATTTCAGATAAAAAAGACAATGGACACTCTGGGTTGGGCGGTGTTGCTGAACTGAATGAAAGTGCAGATAAAGCTCATAAGAACAACAGTTCTCTAAAAAACATGTCCCCACCCGAACTGCCACAGTCTTTATTATTACGTAGTAATGTTTCAGAAAAAGCTCTCCCATTACCAGATAAAGATAATGAACATTCCCATAATGAAAATCCCAACAATCAAAGGGCAGATATCTATAATACTGGAGCGGCTTTTAATAAGGCAAAAGAAGACAATTTGGATACTGCTACAAAGATGGATGTAGCTGTGAGTCCAGGTGACATTCCTAATGTCACAAAAGTTGCTTCTTATGGGGAAAGAGATGCAACTGCAAACTCTGGAGAAGCAGAAAATGAACAATGTGTTGCCCACTTTAAAAGCAAAAAATTTTTGGAAGACACCAGTGTCACAGACAACCAAAAAGGTCATGTGGATTCTTGTCAGGACAGTGCAAATCTCACTGCCTCAGGGGCTCTTTGCAAAGGCTCAGAAATGCCAGAGGAATCCCCACCAACCAGCAGTGACAGCATGAGTTGTGGCTTAAATAAAAACCTTGAAGAGGGAATGGAAGTAGATGCTGTAGTCCAATGCTCTGGGGAGAACGAAGGGAATGCAGTGCAAGTTCCTAGAAGCGTTGATGTAACAGCTTCACCCTCAGACCTGAATGCCTGTGACAAGCCTTTGTCTCCTATAGAGTCTCCGGTTTTGAACAGAGAAGTTGACGGGTCCCGTCCTGACCCGGATCACAAAGAAGCAAATTCTACAGCTCTGTCGCCAAAGGATTTTGATAAACAGGAAGAAAAAAGTACCAGTTCACCTGATACTGCTTCTTCATTGTCCCCAGAAAAAATAACTGTTGACTGTAAATCTTTGGAAGACAAAATGCACTCTGTTTGTAGACAGTTACGTCCTTCATGTCGGTTATCTCAAGTAAAACTGCTTCCTGTGGAAACTGACCCAATCAGGGAAAAAGCTAAGGACAAAGAGAGAGCTGCAAAGAACAATCTACTCACCTCAGAAAAGGAAATTGTCAACCAACTTCACTCTGATCCTACTACGTCATGCCATGAGATTTCTTTTGCCAAAAAAGAACAAAACCAGCTCTTGGAGACGTTTACACCAGTCCATGAACAGCCAGATTTACATACAAATGTTGAGGAAAATGTTACACCAGTGGGCAGTCCAACGGCAACACCAGAGTCCATCAGCCATCTTCTCTTGGAAATGGGTCCTCCACTTCCCCCTGTCCTGACCCCTGTAACAACACCTCCTAAAGCAGTAAATCCAATCAACCCAAGCCATGCAATTGGAAAACTTTCATTCCCTTCACCGATGGATAGTTCTGCTTCTACCTCTCCAGTGAAATTCCTTTCAACACCCAGCAGTCAGCAGCTCAGCTGTTCTTCTTCCTTGACCAGTCCAACCCATCCAAAAGGAGTCCCCTCATCACCGCTCCAGTTTAGCTCAGCCACTCCAAAGCATGCGTTGCCAGTTCCTGGTCGCTTGCCTGCCAAAGCAGTTAATTCTTCCCCTTCGTCTTCGACCAGTCCACTTCAAGAAAACTCCATGAGCATTCTAAACACCATGGACCTCGGTTCCTCTGCCTGTACCTGGACTCTTAACATTTTGAAAGGTAATGTCAATCTTAGCATGTGTTCATCAGAGAATGGAGTATTACCAAAAACAACGGACAATCAGAGATCAAGCTTCAAAACCATCAGCTCCGCTTCCACAGCCTTCACAAAAACAGGGACCAAGGGAGAAAAAAGACCTGCTGGCGATTCGTCCCAGTTCAAAAGCAGTAAATTCCCAAAGCTTGACAGCAGTTCTGCAGATGCTACTGACAAACAGGAGTCTTCCTTCTCTTTAAACAGTGACAATGAGGCAGCCTCTTCCAATATTGAGGCAAAAGATCAGAGGGAAAGCAATACAGCATCTCCATGCGTAGAATTTGAAGAACCAGCTGAACAGGATCTTATTGTTGACTATTTAAAGAAAATTAAAAAACAATGCTTTGATCTGCTGCCTGTTGTCCAGAGTCACCTTTATGTTGGTAATCTGCCCAAAAAGCCTATCCTGAGAGACGAGGAGAAAGAAGTCATCTCTGACATATGCAGATGTAGCTTGGTGAGTATACCCGTTAATTAGCTAACTTTGGCTATGCCTAGGATGCTAACTATTTCTTAAGTGCTCTGTTCCTGTTCATTTTTTATGAAAGAGGTGTCACAGTTTTAGGGAATCCTTGATTAATCATCAAAATTAAATTAGGGTTCATAGCATACAAGCTGCAACATGTAGTGAGTTTACACCATTTTATGTAGAGCAAATTTAAACTCTCCTTGGATGTTATTAATAATGTCTATTTCCATTTTGTTGGTATTTTTTGTTTGAGTTTCTGCAGGGGAAGAATGTTGGTCATATAGTATTTGTTTGGTCATGTGCTAGTGATACAACACAGGATTGTGGCATGTTTTAATTGAAGCACAGAAGCAAAATCAGCTGTTGGGTCATTTTCTTAAGGTGCAAAAAGCATAGAGAAATATGCATGTAAATATGCATTAGTTTCATTGGTAAAAAATCAGCGACTGGCCATAACTACAATATTAATATTGAATATCAGTATCAGAGTAAATGTTCATGTCAATGTCAGTGTGTCCCTCCCAATTATAGTGTTTTGTCTCATCTCTTTAGCTGAATTTATCTTTTCACTCCTAGATTCAACACAATTTTACTTATTTTATTTTCTAAAAGATAAAAACCTTATTTATATTTTTTTTAATTACTATTTAAATTAGTTTCATTGTCCTTGATATGCCCAATATAAAC
This sequence comes from Micropoecilia bifurca, assembly GCA_903067075.1. Taxonomy (NCBI): domain Eukaryota; kingdom Metazoa; phylum Chordata; class Actinopteri; order Cyprinodontiformes; family Poeciliidae; genus Micropoecilia; species Micropoecilia bifurca. Next base: position 58,955 of record CAEGAF010183643.1, read on the forward strand.
CTAATATATAGGGTAGCAGTACTTGAGTTTTTGAGTGTCCAGCAGAGAACACAGAGAAGACTCCAAACGATGCACACTCTTTTTGAAGTTACAAATGGAGATTGTACTTCCTGTTTGACCTTGCTGCTGTCGCTAGTCTAGTATTGGAGTAAACAGGCGATACATTGTATGAGCAGGCGGATAAGTTCCCTCGAATGGCTACAACGGGAGATTCAGGGATTTCTCAAACATGCATGAAAGAATCAGCAACACTCCAGGTGTGTTTTTTATGAGGGAATAACACTTATAACGTGATATAAAGTTAAAAAAAAGTTAACTTTTTTTACACTGCCCCTTTAACAAAGAAGATATTGTTTTTATGTAAATTTTAAATGTTGTTTTTCCTCTCACCAGCTCCAGGTAGATGAGATGATTGTGGCCATATTGACCAAACTAAAGACTGAAAAGAAGGCCCTTTGTCTAAACTACTTACAAGCCCTCTGTCGAGTCTACATAGGCATCTGTAGACAGAAGAAGTACTGGGAAAAGGCTCGTATCCTAGCCTACAGCATTCTTGTTGAAGGTGGGCAGTCCCCCCCGCCTCTCCCCCCTTTTCCAGACACCAAATATTCATATTTGTTTACTTCCACTTTAAAACACAATTAGTTTTAAATTATCTAACATATAAATGAGTCAGAAAATCTTTTTTCTTTGTCTTTCTATATCTAACTTTCAAATTTTGTGATGATTTATTTTATGCTGTTTTACCTTTTCAGATTTTCCAGATTCGGCAAAACTGGTCTTGTTTATGGTGACGACATGGCCCAGTGTTCTGACACACAGCAGCTTACTGTGCCAAGCCATTCATGTTATTACCCAACTGAAAGCACCAGAAGGGCTTCTTGGCTGCCTGTCAGCTTTCCTTGGATGGGAAAAGGTATACAGCTAAAATTACTTTATGCAATTGGGTTCTTTTGCAAACAGGTTTAAAATCCTGTACCTAATCAAATAAAACAACAGTAACCAATTATTTTAGAATTAACCCGTGCTCCAGTTATTATTAATCAAAAGCAAATCTCAACAAGTGGGTTTTTAGTGGCTTCCATTAGTACAGGAGCCTCACTCTTTATTCAACCACGTTTCTGTTAAAAACATCAGTTATGATGCTCAGTGATGGCATCATTAGCTGTCTGATGATAGGCAATCCAAATCTTCTGTGATTTAATGAAACCATGTCTCCCCTTCTGTCATCAACACAGAATCCTCCTTGTGACCTTGACCAGCTGATCCTTAGAACTCTGACTGAACTCCGTTCAGGAAACAATCAGTCTTTTACGAAGCATGTGTACCATGGAGAAGACCTTGGAGCTGGAGCCTGGGAACAAATCTTCACACTGTCCCTCCTGTGTTCACACAAAAAGTGGAAATGGACCTACGAACACATCCTGGGGTATGTTCTTAGAATTTACTTTAACATTTTATTTATTTCAGTGGCTAAAGTCATAAAGTAAATATAGACATATATATTAGAATCATTAGACACAAGTTTAAAGAAATAGAAGGATCTATTTCTTATCATTTTAATGTTTATGGTTGACGACCAATAAAAACGTTATGCAAAAAAGTTTCATTTCTCTGAAAATTACAATTTTACAATAACAAAAAAAAATCTTGAAATTAGAATTTTAATTTTGTAATGTTACGGCATACAAAATCATGGACGATTCAGTTACCGCCACCACATGTCAGTATGCTCTTGGGTGAGGTATGTAACCCAAAGATGTGTTTCTTTTCATATTTAGTATATGAATATGTAAGCTTTGTGAATGAGGTTTGGTGAATATGACTAGTGTAAAACGCTAGGAGTGTGTGCTATGAGTAGAAAAGTGCCAAACATTTAATCGAGTTGCATTGTTTACAAAAATATTGGGTTTCTTTAGTTGTTGACCAAAATCACAACAGTAAATAAATACTTAACAATAAGACATACTCATGAAAGAATACATTTTTCAAGATATACTTATTTATGGGTGCTGCTGTTCATTTTATTCTGTCAGCAAAGAGTTGTGGCCGTTAATGAACACCTGGGTTCTACAGCCAAGAGATCAGCAACAACCAGTTCGAGATGAGACTGTTGCTACTGTACTTCGACTCATAGGTCTGTGGTTTGCTTCTTTGCTTGTATTAATGCCAACTTGACCTGTTTAAAATGGATTATGACTAGACAGAGGAGAGTCTGATTACATTTGTGTTTAAATAGGACGGCTCGGTCAGCTGGGCCTTAAAGAAGGTTCTGTTTCCTCTTTGGTCACTGTGGCCAATATCATCAACACATTTGGAAGGCATGGACAAGCTGAAGGTATGGGGCTCCAGCGAAAACTGACAAATTTTGTTCAGCTGTAGTAACAGTCAGACAGACCAAAAACGTTAAGAGAAACAGTTTAGCAAAAATTCTCAGAAGTGTTCTAATCATGCAATATCATTTTCCTGCAGGGGTGCCTTGGACGGTCCAGTTAGCAGCTATTTACTGCATCTATGAGCTGTGTCCCTGCAATCCCAAACAGGCCCTGGATGCTTTGGCTGAGTGGAGAGGCGAGGCTCCACAGAACGTCCCTCCTGCTGTCGCAAATTGCATTAATCAAATAGCATATATTTGTAGAAACGTCAGGAGCTGAAAATGTACTAAACCACATCGACTATCAATTGTGTATGTAACTATTTTTAAGACAAGACAAATACCTCAATATTGATTTACAACCTGCATCCTGATATAGCTGTTTACTGTGTAAGCAGCAGTGGCAACTAAAAGGTTTGTGTTCTTTGTAATGCTACAGGGTGTATTGAACTCCATCTTAATAGTTTTGTCCACATTTAAAGAAGATTGTTTCAAATACTTTCAGACTTTAGAAATGTGGTCTGTTTTTAAATTGCATTTAAATTTGTAAGTCTTTGGAGTAAATATTTTCTTTTATGGGGAGTCTTAAGAATTTTTATTTCCTAAAGTTTAGTCTACTACATCCTGCAAAACATACTAGAACTACACATAGTAGAACTATTTGACATTGTACAATTTTCAGGTAACAAAGTACAGTATGAAACTTTATATGTACAGTGTGCTAAACTGTGAAGCTGGTGTATATTAATTAGAAATATTGAATGTTTTGTTTTGCCAAAGTAAATGTTTTGTACAGTTTTCTTCAAATGCTTTTATTTTTTCTAATTAAAATTAACACATCTTGTAGAAATTGATGTTTTTGCTGTAATTTCTAATTAGTATGTTCCTGATGTGCTTTTTATGTTTGACCCTTCCAGCCATGCCCTCAAATAATAGGAGGAAAAATACAGTTTTGTATTTTGCAAGGATTTTGGTGTTTTATGACTTAAGCATTAAGTAACAAGCTACATGTTGTTTTAAAGAACCAATGGAGGATAGAGAACTGACAATCCTAACAAACCTTTTTAGAGGCATGTAGATTGACTACACCACTCAAGAAGTAGAAATAAGGAAAAATTATTTGACATAATAGATAAATAACCCATTTTTTTACTGTTTATTTTTGTCCGATACAGCAATTAAATGAATTTTATGGTGGTATTGAATCTAATTTTAAATATGATTACACCATAGATGAGATCAGTGTAGATAATTCGGCCTAAAAGGTTTTTAATGAGCAGTTGGAAACTGTCCAACTGTGGTTTTCCTTCGTTGTTTATGGAAGGTTTATGTTATGGATGTAAACTCCGAATTTGACACTTAGCATTTACAGAAAAACGAAACTTGCTCTCCAGGGTCCCACTAAATCAGCTGCAGAGTTCTAAATACACTTCTGAAAGGCAGTTGCAATGTCATCTGTTGAGTTTTGGACAAAACTTTCATCAATGAAATAACATTTTAAAATGTGCCTAGTGTGAATTATGATTGAGCTTTGATAAAGGGTAGAACTGCAACATCGGCTGCACATTCGGTATGTTGCTTACAGACTTGTATCTAGGTTTCATTAGTCTATGTTAACAGACACAGCTCATGCAACGGCCTGTACATGTCACATGGAAAACGAATTTGTTTCCGGTTTTGACTGCCAAAATAAGTAGAAAAAAAACCAATAAATTACTTAAAAATAACCTTATTGTTAATGTATGTTATTATGCATATTTAATAGTTTCCTGTTTATTATTACTATCAACGTTATTTTAGTGGTACAGCAATGTGCGCCTTTGTAAAGAGAAGCTATAATAGTCTAACTTCCGGTATTTCCGGTTACATGTGTGTAACTTGACACTTCCTCCAGCGTAGAGGGGGCGTGTTCAAAGATTTAAATCCCTCACAGATGAGCGGTTGGTGAACCGTAGTGGCGTTTGCTTGCGCCATATTGCCTGCCTTTTAAGGGGAGAGGAGTTTGGCCGAGCCTCTTGGCAAACCAAACCAGTCTCCAGACATGAAGCTTTGTGGAAAAATCTTGTAAAGCGGTACCGCATGATTTTTTTTTTTGGGTCCTAGAGTGTGTAAGTGTCAAATTGCGAAGTTGCTTGCATTTGGTTATTTTCTCTGTTTCCGTGTGGTACGGTTCTCGGTGAACTCGAGTCCAATGGATCCTAGGACACTTTGGATTCAACCAGAACAGAAAGGACCGGCCAATTCCCTGTGGATGCAGATTTGGGAGACCTCGCAGGCGTTCGGAGCAAATCCCGGCCTCGACAACCAACCTCACCACCAGCGCAACTTTACGGTACAAAATGCCAACTTGGACTCTTACGTCGAGAGCTGCAGGCACGTAGTGCCGACACCCGGGACTGTGTTTGGTAAACTGCCGCGGGCAAACAGCGGCGGAGAGAGGGGAAGTGTCCAGAGGAAGGGCTCCTTGTCGCCGTCCTCCTCCTCTCTGGACTCGGAGGCCGACAGCTCCTCTCCCCACGGCTCCTCGCTTCACATTGACCGTCTGAGCGCGGCGGACGAGGCCGAGCGGTTTTTGCACTACTACGGTGAGCGGAAGGCGAACGAGAACAGCCTCCGACAGCCTTTTCACGCTTTTCAGCAACATTGTCGCAGCATGCAACCGCCCGGCGGCCACACCCCCACCGGGACGAAGAGCCACCCCGGGAGCAAGCAGCACCACTATCAGTCACACCCGCCCGGCCGCAGGAGGCAGCTGAACAGGGCCAATACTTTCCACGACTTCAACCCGCTCTTCTACGGCTTCAATGGCCACTACGTAGACTCTTCCTATAGCCTGTGGAAAACCCGGCGTTACAGCCCGGGCATTAATGGGTAAGGGGACAATAATGGTTTATCGGCATTAATGAATACAGAACACGTTGTCTCCTTTTTTTCACGTGAGCATTTTAACGTGTTTAAATTGAGTTTTGTTCCCTTTCCCCTCCCCTAGTTTACACGAGGAAATAATGGACTTCTTCAACTTCATGTCCCCAAGACCAGAGGAGGAGGCCATGAGAAGGGATGTAGTGAACAGAATAGAAAGTGTCATCAAGGATTTGTGGCCTACAGCTCGGGTGAGTGGGACGGGTGTGTAGCACAGTTGAATACTGGACGTATCTCTGGTGAATCCTGCTTTGATTCGTCCGTTTGGGAGGCATATTGACGCTGAAATGCTCTGCAAAATGATCTAGTTAATCATTAAAAAGTAGAGAAGTGCTGTTCACGTCCTAAGCAAATGACATGGCTCCCATTTTTAAGCTGTTCTCTTTAAGGTTTCCAAGTGTTCACCTGCAACATCCTGCAATTACAGTGTAGAACGCATAACACGCTTTTCACGCATGACACTAATGTAAGACTTCTTGAGCATTAGCAAGAGCTCACTTTGGAGAGCTTTGTACAAATGTAACTTTGCAAATCATAAGTCAATTTTGTTGGGGGGGAGGGGACCTAATATATCCACAAGTGTCAATAAATGATTTTAAAACAAATGCCACTGAATTATATCTTTAGCACTGTCTGGATTTCCAGTCATTCTTGTAAGCCTGAATATTTGCCACACTTCAGCCTTGTTTAAGTCCTTAGAATTGGATAGGTTTTAAGACTGGCATATTTTATTAAAGCGATTACACTTCCCCACTGCCTGAAAGCCTTTGCATGAAAAAAAAAATCCAGTTTTGACAGCTTTGTCTATATTGCAAATGATTTAAATGTATTAGAATTTAAATCTGGTTTGTATTGTTTCATCTCTCTGCAGGTGCAAATTTTTGGCAGCTTCAGCACAGGTCTATATCTTCCTACAAGGTATTTATTGTGTTTGTCTCTGCGTCTCTGAATAAATATTGTTTTTGTTTTTTCAATTTTATTTTTTTGGAAGTGGGACATCACAATATCCTGATGTACCAAATGTAGTGTTTGTTTTTTGCTTGTTTCACTTTGGTCTGCATGGAAGCAAAAAGTTGACTTTTGATATTTGTTATATAATATAGTTGTCCACAGTGGTGATGGCCATATGAAATGAGGCGGATAATATACATTTTGTGCAGTTGTTTGCTTTGAAGCACCATGAGGTCTGTGTATATCTACCTCAGGTATAGATAAACCTTTAAGTAGCTGATAGAGTTGTGCCAATCAGGTTTTTTCTGCCGATTCCGATCACATTTTTTAGCATAAGCACTACTGGTTGCATTATATGGAAAAAGAAACCATAAATTCACCTTAATGTAGACAAAAGTTTGTTTTTGATAACTTTTTCCAATAAAAAAACAAAACAAGCATTGTGCAAATTGTACTGCTATCAGTAATACTATCTTTAACAGAAAATGTATGAAGGCTCTGAAGAGGCTAAATAATACAAAGAGACAAAATAAAACCTCAACAATGCCAAAAAATTCAAGTATAAAACTTAACATTCAATGGCAAAATACAGGATCCATTACAATAAACAATCCTGAGTTACTGAATGAAAACTTCCTGATAGCATGGTGGCTAGCTGATTACTGCTAGTTCTGATTGGTTGTTTCTGACTGAGCGGAGTAATTATGCAGATCAGGGAGGAGATCGATTATTTTTTCAGAGATTATCTGTCTCATGTTAGGACAGCGAAAGTTTTAATGTCTGCAGGTGATCGGTTTGTGTGATCGGCAACAAGAGACTGTGATCACCGATCATACACTTTTTCACGGAAATCAGCCTATTATGATCAGTGGCCGATCAATCGGCACACCTGTAATAGCTGATGTTTGCATGTTTTATCTCCTTAGTGACATTGACCTTGTGGTGTTTGGGAAGTGGGATCATCCGCCGCTTCAGGATCTCGAACAAGCTCTTAAAAAACACAATGTGGCTGGCAATTATCCTATCAAAGTCCTTGACAAAGCTACAGTGAGTAGTCTAAAGATTTTCTTTTGATATAAATTTGTTTTAAAACCTTTGACAAGTGAGTTTATTCAGAATTTTAAATGATTTCAATGTGTAATTCTTGACCTCAGGTTCCAATTATTAAACTCACTGATCATGAGACCAAGGTCAAAGTGGACATCAGCTTTAACATGGAGACTGCAGTGAAGGCAGCACAGTTGATCAAAAGCTACCTTAAGGTCAGTGTCAGGTACTTTGTATTTTTAAAGGGGCCATTATAAATGTTTGGATGTGTAACATTTCCTTTTGATTTTGTAGAAATACACAGTTCTTCCACCCTTGGTCTTCGTTCTGAAGCAGTTTCTCTTGCAAAGGGATCTGAACGAAGTCTTTACTGGAGGCATCAGCTCATACAGCCTTATACTAATGGCCATCAGCTTCTTGCAGGTGCGCAAACACACATGCAGTATTCATGTTACGAAAATGTGCCTTTCCATTGTGACATGCCAATAATGACTCGCTGTTTTTGTGAAGTTGTATAATCTATTGAGGAAAAATGTCATACTATTAAAAAAAGATGTAAAAGAAAGTGAGCTCATGGCATATAGAAGATTAAGCTCAGGAGTTGATGATTATCTCAATAACCACCCAAGAAGATTGATGGTGATGGGTGCCTTGTTGTGAATGCTGTGGCTTATACCTTGTGGTTTTTAAATGGTCTTTGTCCGGTAAGTAAGGATAAATGTTGCCTACTTAGGACACTGATCAGCTCGACACCCAACCTAGTGATTAACTAAAAAAAATGCTCCTTTGGGATTCCAGTTTGCTTGAAAATTGCCACAGTGGAAAATGATCTGTTGTGACAAAGCTCCTAATAAAAATGACATTTTAATTTTCAAATGTAACCCAGCTGGGCTAATTTCTGACCAGCATTGGAAGGAGACGTGGCAGCATTTAAAGCAAATGTGTCAACAGAGCACTTTGTTGGTAAAGGAGTCGACAGTCGCTTTTGGTATTATACAGTTGTTTTCAGGGCAGACTAGCTGAATAATTAGTCTAATACTCAAATGCATGTAGTTTCTTTGGATTACAAATGCATTTTTGCTGATATTTATTTTTGAAAGATTACGCTGCAGAAATGTGAGGCTCTTGGAAGAAACTTCTGAGCTGAAGCATCAGATGCTTTCTTCTCTGCGTCACTGTCGGCTCCCACTGGTGTGGCCCAGTCAAGTTAATTCGTGAAAGGCAGAGGCAGCTTAAATATGAGCTTTCATTTTGTCATGGAATGAAGTTAAAATACATTTTAGACATTTCACAATATGATTTTCTGAATCAAAGTTGTTCAGCAAGGATAATGAAAATTGCAACAAAAGTTTTTTTTTTTTGTTCCCCCCCCCCAGCACATGAGCTCAAATTTGTGAGGTTTACTTTCTACTTTTAACTCTTTTTGGTGCTGTCCTGTCAACTAGTTGCATCCTCGGATTGACACGCGGCGCACCAACATTAACCTGGGCATCCTGCTGATTGAGTTCTTTGAGCTCTACGGTCGTGACTTCAACTACATGAAAACAGGCATCCGAGTGAAGAATGGAGGAGCTTACCTGTCCAAGGAAGAGATGCAGAAGACGATGGACTACGGAAACCGGCCTTCCATGCTCTGCATAGAAGATCCTGTGCAGCCAGGTCAGAATTGGACAGAAAAAGTGTAATTAAATGCAGTGTTGAAATTATACTTGTAGTTGGACAGAATCAACCCTGTCAGTGCAATCAGATTGAAAGTGAAGTTAATATCTGCAACTAAATGAACATCAGTTCTGTGATCATGTGCAGGGTGATATGGTTACAAAAAGCTGAAAATTGAGTATTTTTGAGATTCAACATGGGGGATTATTCATCTTTAGAGTATTGGGGGGTGGGAGGTGTTGAACATTTGCAGCTAACCATTTTGATTCTGAACTTATTTTAACCATTGCTTTTCTTTTTGGAATTCTTCCAAATGAATCTTTTATTTAAAAAGTGCTGCTTGAACACTTTTTAAGTTGCTTAAAGGTGTTAAATGTCCTTCATTAAAGTGAGGGCCATTCATTTAATGGCCGTCACTTGAATGCACCTGAAAATGAATGGCAATGGCCGTCGCTTAAATCCTTACTGATGCATAGCTGACCTCCCTGTTTCCATCCTCACAGGGAACGACGTTGGCAGGAGTTCATACGGGGTCCTGCAAGTCAAGCAGGTCTTTGATTTTGCATATATGGCCTTGAGTCATGGTGTTTCTCCTCTGTATGCCTACCCAAACAAAGAGTACGACAGGTTGGTGAACTGCATTTGAATACCAATATCTCTACATCGGGGGTGTCAAACTCCAGTCCTCAAGGGCCAGTGACCTACAACTTTTAGATGTGCCACCTCACCTCAATAGAATAACTTGAATAGGATAATTGGGTCGTTAGCAAGGCTCTAGAGAACGCATCTGCACAAGGAGGAGGAGGTAAGTAAGCCATTTCATTCCAGTGTTTTGCATCTGTGGCGCATCTAAATACCGCAGGACAGCGGCCCTGGACTGGACTTTGACATCTGTGCATCTACATGGTTTAGTGTGTGGGAGTAACCTGCCCTTTCTTATATGTTTGGGGTTGCTGCAGCACCTTAGGACGGATTGTTAAAGTTAGCCCAGAGGTGCCGTCCTACAGGGAATGGATAGTCCAGAATTGGGGAGTCAAACAGAGTGCTACGCTGCAAAACAATGGTAAGCTGACTGCTTTAAGTTCTATTTGAAAAATGTAATTTTATTATTGTAAGTTGACAATTTTGTTGGACTGCACAAGTGGCCTTAACTAGATGATTTTGTCCTCTTTAGATTTGGAGAGCTGTGAGCAGGAGCTGGCCAGAATGATGCTGATTGAGGATCAAAGAGACTCCCCCTCTCCTCTGAGCTTGGACTCCCTTTCACCTTCTCCCGTGTTTCCTCCCAGCCCTCAACACCATTCTTCGTCTTCCTCAGCATGCTCCCTTTCATCTTCTTCCTCTGGGAGCGACATTGTAAGGCCGCAGTATCCATTTCTGTTTTTATTTGAAGAAATGTAATGCTAGCACCGCTTTTTATATATGGGAATATTGTCACTAAGTTGATATGGTCTAGTAATTTAATACAGAAATTGAAACTTGGATTCATTTCAAATGCTCATTTCTGTAAAGTGATTAAGGCTTGCATCTAATGAAAACATGCAAGTCAGGTAAAAGGTGAAATGTTCATTCTTAAAACAATACAGTTTTAATCCTGAAATGTAAAACTACATTCATGTAGTGGACAGTATTTTTAGTGGGTGCTTGGTCCAGATTCCTTTTTGCACAAATCTCTGCTGCAAAGCAGTTTGGCAAGAAGGTGATCAGGTAGGACCTTTCTTGTTGGCACTACCTCTCAATTGTAGTTTAACCTTTAGAAAACACTTATGTGATTGCACTTATTGACCTCCCAATAAAATGCACAATATACCTGCACCTGAAAAGAGGACATTGAAACACTGAGCGATAGCTTTGTTTGTACGTTTTTCTCCTTGATCCAAGTTAGTCATCTCTCTACTTGAGAAATAACTCTACAAAAGGACTACTGTAGAAAGGTTGTAGCCTATAAGTTAATACATATGTTTGTGGTAGCTATTGAAGTACTCAGACCTGCCACAGTTCGTACATTGAGAATCTTTTCCAAACTTTTGAACTCTCCCACAGATGATCTTGGAGTCTGGAGGTTATACAATGGCAGTAACACTTCTGTTTAAAACCCCATTTTATGTCTTAAAGTATTATCCTGATTTTCAGAGGACAATGGGTTAAGCCATGATCATCAAACTGAACAGAAATGTGTGCTTAAAGCTGAGTAACTATAAGAAATCTGAGTTTCACTTTTTAAATTGGGTTACTAATAATGTTGTTCCAACTGATTAAGAAACACTTATAGATGTTTCCTTCAATTCCACCTTATTTGAGCCTCAATGCTTTCTGCTTTTCTGTTTTTCATTAGGAGTCCGACTCTCCGAAAAGTAGCAACAGTTCTATCCAGCTCCTCCCTCTGACCTTGGCTTCAATCCATTCAGTGATCCAGGTGACTGCTGACCTGGGGGCCACACATCCAGTGAGCTTTTTGCACGCGTCTCACCCCGCAACCCATATTCAAATGCCTTTCCCGGAAAACCTCGCCATCCCTCCTTCCAATTGCCAGTTCTACGAGAACCCTCCTTCCATTGGCGTTGTGCACCGTCACACGCCGCACGCTGCACAATTCCCCCAACAGACTAGGCCACCAAGCCCTCTCCTCGCCCACCTCCACCACTGTCAGATGGGTGGTCCGCTGCGCCACCCGTACACCCAGAGATCCTACTCCCAAGGCTCAATAGAGCCTCACAGGTTTGGCCCAAAGCACAACCAAACTGGCAACATCCAATGCCATAATATCTCTCAAGGCAACTTCAGTCTGCAGCACAGGCTGGTTCACCAAGCTCACAACGTGGGATCATGCTTCAGGAACCAGCACCAGTACAACCGCAACACGTGGCGACGCAGGAAGAAGGACATGGTGCCAGCTCTGAATCAGAGCCAATGATGGAAGTCAGTTGTAGCACACATTCTGCTGTTGAAGGCTCCACAAAAGTGCATCTGCACTTGTCCTACAATTCACAAGTTTGTATGAGGCGTGTACCCCATTGCTTGCTAGGATGTTGCAGAAGAACAGAAAAAACTCTTAAGGTCTTAACCATGCTCATGTGGATCCATCAGTCTGAACACAGTAGCCCTCCCACCAGCATAAACTCAGTTAATGAATTGGTGATCAGCCTACTGGCCCTGCCTCACTGGCCTCATCTCCAGATTACAGAGCCGTAAAGTATTTAGTGTCCATGCAATTTGAACATCATGTGCCATAGTGCTGTTGTGGTTCATTTAAGCCGGACACTCCTTGAACCTTTTGATTTTTATTGAGCCTTTTTTTATCATTAGGTTTTGGTCTTCTGAATACGTCTCCCTCTTTGGCTGTAATCCGTATTCAGAGCTCTTAAAGTTTGACGTCTCTTCTAGAAGTTGTACTCTGGACCGAAGCAAAGCACTACACTTTCCTTCTACCTATGCAGTGCAATGCTGACAATGTTTTTTGACACGATGGCACAAAACGGACATTGTCTCAAGTGCTTATACACTGTGAAGACTGGTTTGAATGTACACTTTTTGTGAATGGATATGTTGGTCATAAACATTTTTTTTTTTTTATTATTTTTTTTAGACCCACTTGGATTTTTAAAGTTTTTTGTTTTCACATTGGTACCATCAATACTGCAGACTTTGCCACCTTATGCTTTTGTTGCAACAATGTGCAATATTTACAAGATTTTATTTCACTTTTTAAAAAAAAACTTTTGTTGTGTGCAATAGATTGATTCAAGGGCCTAGACAAAGTAAGTGTGTTTGTGTGTGTGTATGAGAGACCTTCCTGTAAAAGGAGTTGGTATGGTATAATATTAGACATGTGCCAAAAAACCCTTGACTCAACATTTACCCTCTTGAATTTTACCACATTATCACTTGAATTTTGCCAATTGCCTGTCCAAAAATGTTTTTGTTTTTATTTTAAGCCACAGTACTATTCAGCAGAGCTCAAAACCATCTTCAGCCATGTTTGTCTCATGACATTTCAGAAGTAGTTGGTGCTATTTTATACCAGCAAAGTGCTTGTTTTCTGCCTTATGGATGCGCTGATTCTGTTAAAGCAGCAGGTTAACTGCCTTCTTAACTGACCAAATGTTTTGTTTTTTTTTTCGTTTTTTTTTCTCTCGTGTGAAGCCAGAGCTTTTTGTATAAGTTTCATTAAGCACTGCCATGGTTATCGAGGTGCAAGCTCAGTGAGCAGACTACTATTGCTGTTGGTAAATGTCAGTATTGCTGTCATGTAATTTTCTTTCTTTTTTTTTTTTCTTTTTTTTTTTCTTTTTTTTAATTCTGGTAAGTAAATGTGCGAAATGGTTGTAGGTCTTAATATTTTACAGTTTACACATCGGGTTACTGAAATAAGGAAGTTTTTTAGTGAAATTTGAGAACTTGTTTTGAAAGTCAAATGTGCCTCCTGTGTATCAAACCAACATGCTTTTCTTGATATCATTCCTTGGTTTTCAACACTGCTTTTGAAACCATTATCTGGGTTATTACCACATTGCATCACACCAAATCCCCAGATCTCTGTATGATGGATGGGTTATAATGTGTAAACAACTTGCATAACTTTTTTTTAAATGCAAGGTTTCTATTTTTTAATAAACATTTTTAAAAAAGCTACAATTTGAGTGAAGTTATAATTTCTTTTTATCCAACAGCCTTCATTGCTTAATTCCGCATTTAAGGAGCGGCAATGATTTACTGTAGAAGAGTTTACAATAATTGAATTTTGTCACTGGGACAGCTGCAATAAACTATTTCCAGTTGTTAAACTAAATGGAAGTTTATGCAAAGTCCTCAGACTGATAGAAATGCAAGGTTGTTAGAGTATCTATGAACTTTGTCTTGCTGCACTTGACATTCTGGATGAAACATTGTTGCAATATGCAGGTGCCAGATTTCACAACTGACAAATGCATGATGCCAATTTGTGTTCAACTTGGTGTTTTTGGTTGAAATTTCTAATAACCTTGTAGGTAGATGTAGCAAAGTACACATTTCCAAATAGTGTTATTAGAACAAATGAATGTGAAACAATATTCTTAACAAATTTTAAAGAATTTTTATCTACTTGTATCTCGGAAAATCTGCATTGTCATGGGTCCAGAGAAGCTGTGCTTTCAATTGTAATGCCTCATTATTACTGAGGATGGCGGTAGTGGAGCGTGGTCTGCTGCAACGGAATCAAATCAACGCCAGGATCCAGAAAATATGACAAAAAGGAAATATTTTGCGCAAAACACATTTTCTAAAAAAGACCAGAGTGGCTTGCTGTCTGAAATCCTTTTTTTTGGGGGGGGTGGACTCTTTAAAATCTCTCGGTTTAAACTTGTTGACAATACCACCAGCAAACTGAACAATAAATCCACTTTCTTGTAATATCGGCCCAGATGATTACATTTTTTTTGGCACCGCTACAGCTCGTAATATTGTTAAAAGCCAGCTCTCTGTCTTGATGGATATATTATCCTGATTAGATGAGCTCAGGACAGCACTGAAACCTAATAATACAGGATATCTGCAAAGAAAAATCTCCACACCCAGCTAAGAGGATGCATCTCTGAGAAATTTAGTCTAATCCGTAAATCGTGTTTACCCGTGCAGCTAAAGTTGGAACAGGGTTTCTTGTCTCCATCTAAATGCACGTCGTCAAAAAAAAATCGATGGCGTCGAGTCCTTTTGAGGGGATGGATGGTGGAGAAGTAGCCAGCAGCTCTAGATCTGCTGCTGAGATGTGTAGTCATTTAACAGGATTTTTATTGCGTCACAGAATAACAACGTTAAAGCAACATAAATATTTTCATTATATAAAAAAAAAGTCAGGGAAGGTTCTGTCCTTAACTTTTCCTTTTGACCTAGCTTTGGGAGAACAAAATATAAGCTCTTTGTGACTTTTACTCCCAAATCAATACAACTCGAACATGCTAAAACCCGTCATTCTGAAGCAATCTCAAAAGTTATGTCTTCCACATCCCACAGGCATTAGAAATAAAGTTCCACACAAGTGCAGATCAATAGTTTTGGACTCTTGGCAGCTTTTGGCGTCTTTGTTGCTGACAGTTAAAACTGATTTGCATGTCACTACAATAAAGTGCACTCTGGCCCTCAGCAATGAGCTATGATTAGGTTGTTAAAGTAATTTGATTTTGCACAAATTACAATAATACAAAAACAAAAAGAGGTGGGTCAACTGGCATGCTAATAAAAGATTTGAGTGAGTGCATTTCTCAACTTCATAGCCCTGCTTTGCAGCTGTGCTAAGCATTTGATGAGGCCTTGGATGATTTAACAGACTGTGTTCACATGCTGCATTCCCCCCAGACGTGGTTATGCCCACTGAGAGGGTTAGAATACACTCCAACAAGTATCAAATCGTTACAAACTCCGTTAAGTCTTTCCAGTACAGAACAGAACTAAGTAAACAATTCATGCAATGCCCACAAAAGAGCTGAAAGCAAACAGCTGCAAAATAAAATAGAGGTGTGAAGCTGAACTGGGGAAAACAATGGCTTCCAGGAACCTGACCTCAACCTGGTTCAACATGAAAACGATGTCTGCCCTCCAAAACATAGAAAAAAGCAGTGTGTATAATAAATGGCTTATATACATATATGTAAATATATACATATATATATACATATACATATATATATATATATATAACTGTCTTTGTAATAGTTTTCATCTTAGAAATACAAAAGGTGAGTAAAAAAGTGAATGATAGCCTTTTCCTGAAAGCTTACAGAATGTCAAAAGCAACAATGTTTCCCAACACAAGGGTCAACAAAAGCCAAGGAGCAGAGAATGTAAGTGGACAGCTATTAAGATTCTGCTCGAAGGAACTGTTCCTAATTTTTCATTTTATTTTTACTTGTTCATAGAGTTCCAAGACATTCCCAAAACCTGGTTGTCCTAATTTTAAAAGTCACTCATCTTTCTATCTCTTTACAATTTCAGAGCAGTGTCTTCGACCTCTATGAGAATAAAAGCTTTTGAAAAGCTGATGTGCTTAGAGATGTTAAAGAACACAGCACTGGCTCTCGATCAAACACGGCTTGCCTCACGTGCCCAAAGGAGGAGAGAGGAGGACACAATCCTGACTCTACTGAAGAAGATTCCTAAACACGTGAAAGAAAATGGGAGTCACGTTCAGCTCTTGACTTTTCCACACATCTGAATGTAATAGCTTTTGTGGTTTTAATTTTAGGGGCTGTGTTTTAGATTTTTCAACCAACAGGGGACACCCGGTGTTTTTGTCTGAGTTCTGTTCAACTGGCTCACCCCAAGGCTGTGCGCTCTCACCCCTGTTGTTAACTCTGAATATCAATATGTGCAAGAGCAATTTCAAAGACTGTTTGATTATTAAGTATGCTCACCACCGTAATTGTAAGTCAGCTCCATGGCAATAGGTGTCGGCAATTTTCAGTCGTGAAGGTTCGCGTGTCTAAATCGACACCTAAAGAAGAAAGGATGGTCAATACCCCAGTCAACCATAATTAATGGGAAAACCTCTGAACAAGCTCAGTCATACAAATACCCAGGAAGAGTGTTTGATTCAAGCTAAGTTAAAAAAAAGAGTGCATGTGTGCAGAAAGGAACTATCTATTGAAGTTGTTCCATTTCCAAATTCAACGGAACTGATTAAATTATTTTACAGAGCGTTTATTGAGTCGTTTTTATTTCTTTTTTTTTCTTTGGTGTAATGACCTGGCAACCTGCAACCCACTAAACCAACTAGCGAAATGGTCAGAATGGTTTACTTGAGATTCTCAGATGAGGCTGGAGTCAAAAGATAATATTGTTGCTCATGCTGGCTCCTGCATGTTGAAAGCTCCTACTGTGTCCATGTTAATGTCAGACATGGACCACGCAGCAGCAGAAGGCAGCAGACCTGTATTGTCTTTCACATCACGTAGTTGGCTTGCTGCATGTGACTAGATCAACTGGGGAAGAAGTCAAGCTAACTGTGTGAATGATGTTTTGACTCTAACCAGTGTTGAAGACCATGTTTGCAACCTTTTATGGGGAAAAAACTACACTGTTATTCCCCCAGATCTCAGTCCAATCAAGCATCTTTACAAAAATGCCCCCACCTTTCAACTTTATGGATGTAAAAGATCTGCTGCCAATGTCTTATTGCTGGATGCAATGGCAAAAGGTCTTGCCATTGTTCACCTGATCATGCCTCAACAGGTCAGGGCTTATTTGAAACCAAAATGGGGACAAACACACCATTTGGCATCATGTCAAAATGCTACACCTCATTAATATGTATTATATATGTAATGTTATTAAAAGGTTTTAGGACATTTGGTTCACAGAGATCCAAAAGTTTCTGGCAAAACTTCTCCCACATCTAAGGTGCATAGAAAGGGTCAAAGACCTAGTGAGGTAAAGACACCAGCAACACTCACAGTTCTGAAGAAACATCTTAATTTCTAATATTAGCTGCTATTGAATCTAAAATTGGAAGCCACTCTTTTGAGCACAAGCCCTTACCTAAGATAAGGATGTAAAATGTAACGTCATGGTCCCGACATGATCTACTGTCACTTGGCTACAGATATTGCACAGAAAGCTTGCAACATAATCACTTTTTTGTTGTTATGTAGCCTACGTTTTTCTTTCCCATAAATGCTAAAGGCTTAGTGCTGACAACTGATGCCTATTGTCACAGAATTAAAAGTGTAACTATGCTATTATCTTGAGCTTTAATCAGGAGCGAAGCCTATTTGCTGGAATGTCTCAGGTCTGTTGCTAAGGCAAAGATAATCACTACTAGGAAAAGAAGTCTGATCTCTGTGCTTTATGACAATATATTTACATTACTGACGGTTATTTGAGATAGAGTGAGATAATGACCAAAAGGCCTGTTGTTTTACTGCAACCCCGTATTCTTCAAACACTCCATTAAGCTCCAGACTCCAATGCTAATTAAAGGATCAAGTCTAAAATGTGTTTATTTGGACATTAGCTCCTATGGTTCATTTCATATCCCACACACTTGATTTGTCAACAACTAGCTCTCCCCTTGCTTACTCAGGGAACGGCGACGACAGGTTTTGTTTTTTTTTTTTCTTTCCGTTGCTTTGTTTTTCCTCCCAATTACTCTTTAAGTCTGCCTCTGTCTGCTACTCTTCCTTTGTATTTTCAGGGGATACAAAAGGAAATGTGATCAAAGGTTCTTCTGGGTGATTCCATCTTTTGTGCACTCAAGACATATGGAAGGGACATTTTTCCAATTATGTTATTTACAGCATGAGGGCCAACAGCGTGATGATCCCAGAGTCTCCCAAACAGCCTTGACTAACGCAGAGCGCACAGCACAATGTGAAGGATGACTTTGTCTAGTGAAACCGTTACTTTGATATCTAAATTATCTTTATTTTTCTCTATTGCTGCATAAATACAAGCCATAGTCTTTACAGTCGTGCACTAATGAAGCCATTCACATTTATTCTTATTTCCATTTTGTGGGGGGGTTTTTTACAGCATGTTCTCTTTTATTGGCTTCAGTGTTTTGATGTTTATTTTCTTTTCTATAATTTATTGCTTGTAACCCCAGATATTTATATTTTTCAGTGATTCTGTGCTCCTTTGGATGTTGGTTCAGTGTGTTCGGCTCGGTGAGCACATTAGAGGGAATTGTTCTATGTGGCCATGCGGTTCTTCCTTGTTTCCCTAAGAGCCCTGATGGATTTCTGTATTGGTGTGTCAAAATAGATCCATTCATGGAAGGATAAAAATCCCAAATGAACCACAGATACAAGTATTCAGTCAGTTTTACAAAAGGTCTATTATACTTCTAATAGTGGCACTATTTTTCTGCAGCCTAAGGTTGGATGAACTGAGTGAATTAGGCCATAGTTGCATCTGTATTTGCAGAATATTTCTCTTATTTTTTGACATCTCTTTTTGTAGCTTGTGGACCGCGTCCATTTCTTCAGGTTTTCTTCCCTCCTGTGATGTGTCAGAAATTCGTTTCTGAGATGTGACCTTTGTGAACCAGTGAGTTAGCTGAAAGATGTTTGTCATAGATTTTCTGACGTTTGGAGGCTAAATATATCGAGCTCTGAACTCAGGTGTCATTTTGCGCGCACAGAACTAGCGAGGTCCACATGTGCAGCTAAGACCTGTATACACCCGCATGACATGCACATATGTCGGCACATTCACATGGTTAACATAAAAAAAAATAATAATCAAGTATGAAAGTCAAGGAAAACGGTAATGGAGCACATATGTGAGCACGTTGTAATGTGCAATCAAGAAATTCTTTGAGGCAAACAGGAGCAGTACGCCTTTGGAGGACAGCAGAGACAAGTTAGTTGGGAATCAGGTTAGAAACCTAAGGGCCTCACCACGTCCTCCAGTGTCTGTCCCCTATCAGCAATTAGTGTTGCATCTGCAAGGTAAATGACTAGCCTAACCAAAAAAGGTCGTGGAGGGGTCACGACAATTAACGCACAATTCTAGCCAGATACAAGCCAGCAGGATTTCAGACTGTCCTAATTGGTCTGGGTAAGGAAATTCGTCCACGCTTTGTTGACTATAAGTAGGTTTTGATTCTGATTTTTAATTGGACTGGGAGCCAGCGATATCATTTCAATACCCATTTCTAATCTTCACATTTCTCTGCAAGAATTGTAGCTGCTGTATTCTTCCATGATATCTTACTTTTTGTCTGACTTTTTTTGTACATAGTTGTCTAGTTTACACAGTACAATTGCATAGGGTTGATTTCTAATAATTACTTTGATATTTGTACATTTTGACAAATGCTACACAACAAACCTGGTAATGTCAGTGATGAGACTGGGTCTAAATCACACTTCATCACTGTGCTTTGATGAAGCTTAGCAAATATTTCAGTGTTGTATTTGAGAGTCTGCACATTCAGGAGTTAACAGTTTGCAAGAGTCAAATAATTACGTATAATTGTATCCATAAAAAGATACAAAGAGCCTCATAAATAATAATTACTTTAAACAGTTTAAATCAGGGTCATGAAAAAGCTTCATCGTGTCTCCAGTAGTCATTAGCTAAGAGGGAGCTGGTTCACAGATTATCACAGTGACACATGGGACAAAACCACACAGAAATCTAGTGTTCATGTGTTTAAACTGTGAGAGAAAACTGTGTGGAAAGGTCCAGGCCAGGATTCAAACCCAGGACCTTTTTGCTATTGTGGCTGTTCTAGCAAGTGTCACTATGAAACTATGTATTCTGCGACTTTTAATCAATAAAAATATATCCGACTGATTTTGGGGGGGATTGAATAGAGTTATGTAGGTGAATAATTACAGTATTTTTCAGACTATAAGCCGCTACTTTTTTCCTTCGTTTTGAACCATGAGGCTTGTAGCCCGGTGCAGCTTTTATGTGGATGTTTCTTCGACCACCAGGGGGCTCCCTTAGCAGGAAGTGAATCATTGGAAGTCAAAATTGGAAATCAAAGAAGAAAGTGCTAAATTTTCATTAAGAACAAACACATGCTAGCAGCAGGCAGAACGGAGCTGTAACAGGAATACATTTGTAGTATAGTACAGAATAATAAAAAAGGCGGTAACTGTGACATTGACATTTTGTTTCTTCATTCGAGGTGTCTGATTTCCTTACCCTGTTTTTAGGTAGTGAAACAGGACATTATTTGAATTTAAGCCCTTCAAAAAGTAGAAATTAAAACAAATATACAACGAGCAGGATAAATAATGATTACTTATTATTCAGAATAAGTAATTAATTACTTTGCCATTGTATGGGTTGTAGCAGTTGTTTTCATTAACTGCATATAAAAGTCAGCGATTGTGTCTGTTGTCACTGCAAATGAAAGACATTTTTTTAAATTTGTTTTACTGACCTATGTGCAAAAAAATAACTATAGCCTATAAATATAGGCATATGTGAAAAGAAACATACTTTTTTGCAAACTCTAATATATAAAAATATGTGTGAAGTAAAAATACTATAGAAGATTTAAAAAAAAAACATATCCATATTAACAATTCACTTTAATGCCGTGGACATAATTTAATGTTGGCCTGACTAAAGGAAATTGGGTCTTTTACAATGTGAAAGATTTTTTGCTAACTTCTTTGATTTAAAAAAAAAGCTACTACTTGAAATTCAAATCAATATTGTTTTTAATATTTGTTTTATGTTAGAAAAATAAACACATTGATAGCAGGAAGCATCTGTCTTCATCTCAAGCTGGTAAACACTGCAGAGAATTCTGCAGTAACGTTCATTAACATTTCCCTAGGGGAGTTTATAGATCAAAAGCATTTTCAACAAGCTGGAAATATGTTGCCTAATCATTGTGGATTATGGTGTCTGTTGAAAGTTTAAAATATGCTTACAGCTTGTTTATTTATGTTTGCAGGCAGTTAACTCTGTTTTTTCTTCCTATAATATGTCATCTGGTGATGGCACATGTCAAAATTTAGGTTTTTATCTACGGTGAGTGGAAAGAAGAAGAAATAAATCCAACTGGTTCTTCGCAACATGCAGATCAGTCTCGGAGCACCGAAACAGAAGCAAATAAGTTAAAGGTAAAGACATTTGTACTGTATTTAGCAACAATATGCTCCATATATCAGATTAAGTGTGACGTAATGTGAAACGGAGAAAGTTGTGACAATGTTCTAGTTCCACTACTGAGTTAAGAAATGGCCTGTGAGAAGAGTGACAGGTAAATTATGTGTTGGATGATTAATTTTTCTTGGCAAAGATTCAGATCGTTCTCAAATGTCACTGGGAAAACAGCTTTACGACAGCGGCTGATGCCTTTTAATTGCCTCATTTTCTTATGAACGGGTTTGAGGCGAAATAGATCAGAAGATAAGATACACCCATCACATTTCTGACCCTTGGCGATAAGGGAGGGCAACATTTGGAGTGTCTGCACTTGGGTGAGACATCAAGTTGCTTGCATCACCTGTCACAAAGTTTTCGTTATTGGTTTTCTATCAATAACGATGACCATGAATTTGCTGCACAATGATAAATCAATGACCTAATGCATTTTTCTTTTTTACTTAGGTGGGTTTAGAGACCACCTGAACAAATCTCTCTATTGTCGCACCACTAGTCTTGCTTATTTGTTTAAATTAATTGACTACAGTACAAACTAGGCTGGTCTGGTCTTCTAAACTGATTTCCTCTGGCTTTCTTTCACCAGCGGCCTTCTTCTTATCATGCCTCCATTAAAGCCAGTCTTGTGGATCAGTTGTCCACTCTGGATCTCTGCAGCTCCACTAGAATTACCACGTGTCTCTTGGCTGCTTCTCTAATTAATTATCCCATTTGCACAGCCTGTCGGTTTAGTGGGATGGCCCAGATATAACACAAAATCACAATCAAACATATTTGCGACTGTTTTTATCAGCTCGACAAAATGGAAAAAAGATTTCAAGTGGCAAAAAAAACTACATTTAAGTCACAGGCACGACTCACCTGATCTCCTTCTACCTCATGACTCCTTTTTAAAGCAGTCAGGAAGTGTTGCTTGGTTTCTCTCTCCTGAACATCTCAGTTTGGCTGACATGTGTCTCACACCCCAAGCAGCTGTCCCCCTTAAATGTTGCCAAGACTTTAATTGCTGATCTTGTTCATTAACACATCCTGCTTTACATGCTAGACACTCAGCAGTGTGATGTGGGCTATTTGAGGATATGTCATACAGCGAGTGCATGTGTCAGCTCTCTGTCACACTTACTTTATAGCTGCTAGCCACGCGGTATGAAAAGCTGTTTGATGAAGACGATTCCATGTTTAATCTGCAGCTGCTTTTAGAAATTGTCGTAGATGCCCCTTTACGTACTGTTTTTAGCAATTTGTCTGTTTTCTCAGTAGGAAAGGAAAAAAGGTAAAAAAAGAAAAAAATGTTTCATGGAAACCAAAAAGGGTCACCTTCACAATAAAAGTTTGAAAAGGTATTATTTATTTCAAAAATGTTCGATATGGTCTATTTAAAAATAATTGATCTGCAGATACATCATAAATAGTTTTACATAAATACAACTATTTATGATGTATGATGTACATAAATAGTTTTTATGTAGTTTTATGTTTGATTCAACTTGTATGAAAATCCCTGTCTTCGTACAAGTTAGCTTTCCACATAGAATACCTTTTGACACAGAAAGATTCTGCACAGATTTCTAATGGTCACCTGCATAGTCAAATCATAAACTGGCCTCACAGTGCACACACAAAAGTATTCACACCCTTCTCTTCTTAGTCACTTGGCCGATAACACAAAATCTCTGTCAAATACATTTTTTGAAATTTGTGGTTCTGACTTGACGTAAATTTCAAGGCATATGAAGACCTTGTTTCAGGCAAAAATATATTCACTTCAAGTATTCATTTCACTCCCATATTCTAATGTATGAACTTAAGACCGGTGCTTCAAATCACAACACTTCACAGATCCAGTGTCCTCTTCTGGCTGCATTAGCTATAGGCAACAAAACCTTCAGCTGTGCAGCTCACCCTTGGCATTATCTAATGCCTGAGCAGAACATCACTCAACCATGAAAGACAGAAAAAGCTCCCAGCATTGCACTAGTTCACCGGTCTATGGTCGAACTGACAGGATAACGGTTTCTTTTGTTTGACAGCGTTCGTCAGAGCAACGTCCTCCTACAAAAGGCAGATAAGAACGAAGGCTTACACACACACACACACACACACACACACACACACACACACACACACACACACACACACACACACACACACACACACAACAAAAAGACACAAATCCCATACAGCTGAACCCCTTCTGCACTTGCTTGCTAATTTATTTTCATTCAAGTTTATTCTCGGTACAGAGGACACGTGGAAAATGGAGCTCAAGAGCTTAACAAGATAACTGTGCCAAGAATTGTGTCTTTTGTGGGTTTGTATCTGTTGAGCATTGGAGGTCATTTTCTGTGTGTGGTTTAGAAAAGATAGGAGAAAAGAAATACCTGTTCGGTTATAATTTTTTATGCTAAACTCCGTGATTTCTGAGTGCCAGCTGCTGTTGCTGCTGCTGCGACTTTGGAAGAGGAAAAAAATATATATCTGATATGATTACTATTGTTAGAAACCTCCTGCTGTTATCCTGCTTCCTAAAACAAATGCTTTTCATGCTGTAATGTATCACCCATTTCTTGCGCTAGGAGCGAATAAAAATTGTATTTTCAAGAAAAGACTTGTGGCATATTAACTCACACGAGCGTTTGTAATACTTAAGAACATTGCAGCTTTTTTTGCGATGCATGTAAACTTTGTGATTTCTATCAAGTCAGAGAAGACTGCGAGAGAATGGTGAGTGAATCTACCTGTGTGAGCAGCGCTTTTTAGAACTGTGAACCTCATCACTGTTTATCACCACTACTGCCTGTTGCTTCCCCGGAAAAGCGCCTTGTTAACTTCACTGCATGCTGCCTTCGCTCAGCCTCTAAGCTCACACGACCAAACTTCACAGCCAGTTACGCTTTCATGGAGTTGGAGGAGATCAGGTTGAGTCAGGAAGGAGAGAGAACGTTGTTTTAGATTTGTACCTGGAGCTAAAAACATTATTCTGCAACTGAATGTTGTTGTTTTTTTCCCCCCCTTTTACAATCTTTGAAATGACATAATGAATGTTAATTGTTGCACTTTACCTCCTATCCCTTCCACAAACAATAAATAAATAATAAAAATAAAATTATATATATAGATTTTTTTTGTTGACATGTATAAACATCAGTCAGTGCTCCATGAAATTTACAGGATTTCTTTATAGAGGGACAAGTGGAGACATTCATTAACATAATACTGACTTCATGAATTTCAAATCAAACTAAAATCGACTCTAAAGTCATTATTGTGCCTTTGGAACGAGATGCTAGAGTAGAAAAATATTACCAATGAACATCTTTTTATTCCACTCCCAACGCTTTTCATGTCAAAATTTAAATACGGCTTTATTATACAGTAATTTGTCAAAAGAACATCCCAGACCTACAAATTGCCCTTGAGCATGTCGTTATACATAACATTGTGACCAGCATGGGAACCTTGACTGGTTTGTGGCTCCCATGGTACAATCCAATACACATCAAACTGCGATAAACTGTGTTCAAACCCCTTATTTGTCCAGACAAGTATCAACGTCGTCTCTGCTCATGACTCTCTTGTTGATTCACCATT
Source organism: Micropoecilia bifurca (assembly GCA_903067075.1). Lineage (NCBI taxonomy): Eukaryota > Metazoa > Chordata > Actinopteri > Cyprinodontiformes > Poeciliidae > Micropoecilia > Micropoecilia bifurca. Next base: position 84,105 of record CAEGAF010183643.1, read on the forward strand.
GTTCATTAAATGGACTGCTTCTGATAAATGCAGTAAACCTCAACACAGTCAGCCTGGATGGAAAGCATCTGTGGATATCAGTTGCAACAGACCTAGGTTGGAACTTTAACTAGGCCATTCAGGTCCGTGAATATGTTTTGATCGAATCTCCATGTGTCAAGCTCAAGGTCCAAGAAGGAAATGCAATCATTATCTTATCATTATGTAGCCCTCTGGACTCAAGAGTGCCAAATAAACAGGACTCAGTCGTGTGCTTAAATGTTATTTTATCAATCAAATCAAAGCAGTTTTATCTATATAACTATGATTTAAAGAAATCACATCAATGTGAAAAATGTCCAATATTATTTCATTTCAGGAAGTATACTCAGTTAATGCAAAAGCAGCCATTTATTAATATTTTAGCAGTTTAATTCATAGCTTTATCAATGCCATAGATACATTGATACATTGATAAAGCATTGACTTTGGGCTACATTAAGATCACAAAGGGCCTGTAATCTTGTTCATTTTCATTTTGTTCTATTTTAAGATCACAAACCCTTTTGATATCTGAATATAGCCCAAAATGAAAATGACTCCGACACCCCTGACCTGAACCATCCCGTTACAGCTCTGGTTCTAGTTTTCAAGTTGTTGTCTTGCTTGAAATCGAACATCACTTCCAGTCTCTTCTCTTTTGCGTCCCCTGGGATCGCTCCGTATTTAGCTCCATCCATCTTCCCAACGACTCCAACTGGCTTTGCTTTCCCCGCTGCAGGATCCTCCACCTGAGTGGGACAGTGTGTTCAGGGTGATGTACAGTGTTAGATTTTGCAGCGCACATAGACGTATATTACGTATTTACGCCTCCGATGTATATGAACAAGTGAGGCTTAACATGAGTAGGCCTTTTGCTTCTGTGCCTGTCGTTCATTACTGGCTGCCACTCGAAGCCAGACCCGTTGACTGTGTGAGAGCACTCTAATTAGCTAAGGGACTAATGCCATTAACTCCTCTCTGAAGATGCTTATCTGTCCCCTTCATTGGATTATTTGTGATTTATCATCAGTTTAAAATGGGATGTTTTTACAGGGCCAGTGTAGCCAGGGGAATAGTAGTTAATGATCGCTGCTGTAATACTATAAAATGTGAAGGAATTCCGATCGGAGTAGATGGACCATCACTTTTTCCTTCGCATGAATCTGGGCACAAACAAAAGACATTAGATTCTGGGGAAAGTTCCAGCTGCCACATTGCAGCTGAAAACACATCCCTTCACCCCCCCCTCCGTCTTCTCCCTGCTTACAGAAAATGGGCAGTATTTTGGGAAAAAGGTGGCTTTAATCAGAGATTTCCCAGTGACATTTTTTTGTCCGTGCTCCTTTGTCGAGCTTGTTTAAAACAGGATGATGTCCCGCCAGTCAAGGATTTTCATTACAACACCACTGCAGTTGCCTTGTGTGAGTCTCATTTTCTGGCAAGAAGGTGGATGCGCCTGCATCAGCCATCCGGCTGTGACCAAAGGAGGCCACATAAGTGAAAATTAGAAAAAGGAGGAACCCAGGGGGTAACAATGACACCGAGAGGCAGTGGAGGGAAGGTGAGAAGAGAGATGCAGAGAGAGGAAATGAGAGAGCGTATGCATGTGGTAATCACCTCAAAGTTAGCAACAAAAGTGGAAGAGGACAATGGCACACTGTGGTAGTTTAGCTGAGAAGCACTGCAAAAAGTTACCATATGCATATTTCTTTGTGTATTGCCAGGAGGAAGATGATAGCATAAGTGGCAGTAATAGATGAAGTGTGCTGACCGAACAATTTTTTCTTTTTTTCTTTTTTTAGCATGCACATACGCATTATGCACAGATTCACAAAACGGACTGAATTGTTTTGTGGTCATTTTACTATGTTCTATTTACTACTCTTTTATGTTCTGTAGTTCTTGTTTTACTCCATTTGCTTCACTTACTTGATTTCCTTCCACAGGACTTTCTGTTTTCTAAACCCTGTTATTTCACTTTCTTGTCTGTGTAAACAAAATGTTTCATGTTCACTCGGGTCAATGTTAGATCCTATCAAGTAAATTTCCTCATAAATTCACCTGAACCATCAGCTTTTACCAATTTATTTTTTTGTGACTACAACATAATAGTAGTCACAAAATGTTCTCCTTTTTTTTGCTGGTGATCTTTTGATGTTTTTGTTACGTTAAATATGAACAGCCAGTAATTTTACTATTTTGACCACAAAAAAAATTAACTGGTCTTTTAATTGTTTTTATTATTATTGTTACATCAATAAGCATTAAGCTTTTATGTATTGGAAGAACGTGTTTAGTCCTGAGCCATTTTATCAAACTGGCTACTGGTTTTATTGACTTAAATTTATATGAATAGGAACACATTTATGTTCCACCTATAATCAACTAGCTCTGAGAGAAATATTGAGGAAAATGAACTTAAGAGCTTTCTTATGAAAAAGATTTTCTTGTGGGGGTTGGAATACATAAGAGGTAAGGCATACATGTGTCTAAAGATACTGCATGACTGAGTCTAGAACCGGGACGCCCGCCTCCAGTCCTCATGAGCTACTACCTTGCAACTTTTAAAAGGATTCCTGAATGAAACTCTAGAGTTCAGTCATCAGTGTGTCATTCAGATTTGAGTCCAAACCACAAACCATTTATTCCAGTCAGGTGTTGGAACAGTAATGTGTTTAAAAGTTTCAGGTTAGCAGCTTCAGAGGACAGGAGTCAGGAATTGCTTTTATTAAGAAAATCATTTTTGTATGTGAAGCAATACCATACAGAAGCAGAGTAAAATAATGAATCAACCATGTTATTTGAAAACCTTTGGCTTTAGTAACAAATGTAAAGAAAATAAAGTAAGCCTATTAATTATGGTATTCTTGTCATTATCCAGTTTCTGTAATGGGGGGAAATAAAGAGCAGAAGAAGATTGATGAAATATATATATTTTTCTTATCATATACAATTTGTAATTATACTATGTCAAATGAGTATCTCTTTTTCTAAGATATCTTCCTACTTGTCTGAAAAAAAATAAACTTTTTTTATTAATCCATCCAAAAATGTATTTGCTATAACTTGTGCTTTGTCTAAGTTTCTACAGTAGCAAATATCTGTTGATATAAACAGCACAAATGTTTTACCACTTCATGAACTGCTGTTTAGCCATTACATTATTATCTTCTATGTTAGTGGACTTTTTTTTTTTTTTTTTTTAGGTTTGTCACATTTTGATTGGCATGCCTGTTTCTGCATATACTGCTTCACCTTGTTTGCAGTTACTTTAAAAATGACTGTGGTTGACTTTAAGCCCTTACTTTCTATCCCTATGCCGAAAAAAGCACAGGGTTGTTATTAGGCATACAAGCAAAAAAAATGTTTCTGTTAGAGGACAAGATAAATCAAGATTACTTCCTTGAACACCATTTATAAAAGCCCAAATTAAGCTGACAGTCCTTTCATGATTTGATTTTCCCTTATGAATGCTGTGTTCTCATATTTTTTGTCTTCACAGATGAACACAGTATTTGAACAAATGTCGGGGGACGTAAGTTTTTCTAATTTTATCTTCTTTTTTTTTACTTCTGCTGTCAGCTGCTTATCTCCATAGATACTAAACCACAAACGGATGTCGAGATTGTGTTTTTGTTTGTCTGCTGTCAACCCTAGTTTCACTCACGAGAGATGTTTTTGACATACTTGGCATATAGTCAAGCCCAACTCAGAGGGGGATTGGTTTCACTGATAAGCACAGGATGAAACATTGCAGGTTATTTTTTTCTCTCTCTCCCAAACACTCTGTTTGGTTTCTAACTTTGAATGCAAACTGTCATTTGGGATTTAGCTCAAAGCTTAGATTTATTTTTTATTTTGTTTGTTTTTTTCCTTCAGACACGAACAAAAAAATAATGCTGCATGGTGCGCTGTTCTGAAGTTTTATTGTTTGGATGCTTTGTTTCCTTTCATCACTTTTGCTGGCTGTCTTCTCTATAATGATGTATCTTATTTTTTTCCTCCCTTCCCCCTTAGTCTTCTCTCCCTCCCCTCCCACTTCTCTCTCTCTCTCTCTCTCTCTCTCTCTCTCTCTCTCTCTCTCTCTCTCTCTCTCTCTCTCTCTCTCTCTGTCTCT
>CAEGAF010183666.1:0-17242 GCA_903067075.1 Micropoecilia bifurca
ATACACACATAATTTATGGTTTGAATTATATCTTAATTCAAAAGATCTGAGCCAACTGGAAACACATCGATTAATGTGTTCAAAACTTTGCATATCTTAGCAGAATTTCTTTCGCTTTTTTTGTCATTTTTTTCCCTACCAGTGAAATTCACTCTCGGTTTGTGGTTCAGTGAAACCACTTTTTGTGGCCCGGCTACAGGTGAAACTTACTCAGAGGTGAACCTTAGTTCAGTTCCTGGCCCTGAGCCACTTACTGCAGTTTTCCGTTTCCTCCTGTCCAGTTACTGATGAATAAAGGTGACAAAGAGTTACGCATTTACATTTGTTTTAATACAATATAAAGACGCAGGCAGAGCAGTCAACAATTATACTCAAGTAACAATTGGACTTCAACAAGAAATTACCTGATAAAAAGGTTACTGAAGTACTGAACATCTGATCATAACATCTAATTTAATAATTTAAAAATGATGTTATCAGACAGAAATTATAAAGTTATGTTGAAATTCTGGTATTTTAAAGATTAACATTAAAAATGAATACAAATACATACATACAAATTGACAAATTCAGACAGGAGAAACTCTTTCCCAAATCGAATTTTAAACACAAAACTTGAATACTTACAGTAAGTATTTGGTAGAACACTGTAAAGTATTTACTGTATCTTTACTTGACCAAACTTCTCATTAAGGTCAGCAGTCAGAAACAGTGTAGGTGTAAAGCTAAAAGTAATAGTTTTTTTTAAAGTGGCTCAAGTAAATGTAACTAGTTATTATTTCTTAAGTTTTTTTAAAACCTTATTACAGGCATTAAGGTTGAGTCACAAATCACATTTATGTAGATTTCACTTATAGTAGATTTTAGCAAAGCGAGGTATAAAATTGATACAGAATTCCTTCACTGATGTGATTAAAACCTCAATAAATGAGAATATAGCTTTAGAAAACAAGTAATTAATCTTTTAACAATAAAAGCTTGTGAAAAATGTATGCTCCAAAGTGCATTGTAGTTATAACAGCAATAAAAGATTGATGTGTGTTTTTCACAACTTGAAAAACAATCAAAAAAGTTTAAAAAGTTAAACAATAAGAGGGGTTGTTGATAAATGTTTGACGAAATGTAACTCATCCTATGACTCAGTATGACTGAGAATGTGGAGGCGAGAGTTTAGAAACCAACAGGCAGGCCAAGAATAAGCGACTGCAAAACTCAGAAGAACTAAAAATAGAGCATGTTTTCTCTGTTTAAAAAAATAGATAAATACAGTTTAACATGGCATGGTCTGATCAAAATCTATCCCCATGATTTGATATAATTTGATTATAAAGTAAGTAATAACCACAAAACATGTCATTGTTAACTTTATCCTGCTCACCGGTTCAAAATGTAAATGCTGCAATGCCAAACATAACTGAAATTAATCATGAAAATCTCATCACAAAAAATCCTGTTACTTTAGCTAAACAATGTAGATCTTCAAAATCAGAATAATTTATTTTGTTTTACAGAAACCTGGCTGCAACAGGTTGGCATAATGAGTCAACCTCTCATCTAAATTTCTACATTCCTCAAATAACTAATCGAGAAATTGATCCTCATATTTATTGGTCAGTCCTAGACCTACTAATAATTAGTTCATATCAAATGTCTCTTTTTCACCCAAATTACAAAATGTAAAAATCTCTTTCTGCTTGTAGTTTCATGTTGCTCACCAAGTATTCCTTTTGCAATGTCTTATATGATTTTGTGCTTTAATATAGCCTTTAATCATATATTAGATTTAATTGTCTTTACCCAAACATTCACAAACCTACTCACACATTTAACCATTTTCTTGACCAACGTGATTAAAAAGTAAACAAACAAAAGTTCTTCCATACAAGATTTTAGTTTAAGCTAGTCTGTCTGTTCTGCTCGCGAGAGAAAATGTTATTATAGTAGATCTTTGTCAAATAATGCTTTATTTTAAATTACAATAACTGGTCTCAGTGTTCATGATTTCGAAACAGTGCAGCAGTGAGGAGTGACCTAATTTCTGACACCCCCTAACACATTTTTGTTGACAATGTTTATGACTTCCATGTGTGTAGATGCTAGAAAACGCACCCTTTTTGAAAAAAGTAAAAGAATCAGCACCTATGATAACACTCTTAGTAAAATTTTTGAAAATTATTTGGGGGAAAAAATGTTATCAATTGGAAAATCTATATTTTATCTTCCACCCACATGGTCTGAGTTAATTGTTACCACAGTGCGTCTTTGAATGTAGATTGATAGATTATTGTTTGTTTTACTGGTTTTTGATTTTTTTTTTTCCTCATTTGGATTCTGGGCTTTTTTGATATCCAGTTGTAGATTTCGTTAATAATTATTGGGTAAATAAAACAAACACCCATTCTGAAAGCTCTGAATGAGTTCCACCAACATACAGAATCATGCAAAATACAAAGCATGGCTCAGCCTTCACACAGATGTGTTATTATCAATGTTTGAAGAGATGCTCTGTAGTTCTGAAGATGTATATAAGTCTCTCTGTACACTGCATATTAACACAATTTTCCTAGAAAAGAACATAATCTGACTTTGCACAGTAAAAAACTTGAACATTTCCAGTCTTCACTGAATTACTATACTGTAGACTTAGATTTCTTAAAATTACGCCACTGATTTTGGTGCTATCATTTGGAACATTTTTTCCGACTGAAAAGATTGTTGCTCTTACTTTTTAGTTTTCAGACAGTTGTGTAACTGTGGCAACAACCTGTTGTTTTACATATTGCAGCAGATGTTTGGTATCTTAAAAATTCAAATAATGTCTGAATTACAATCCCAAACCACCGTGGAGCTGAAAAGGGCGTTTCAAGGATGATGGTAGATGTTTAACCTAACGTACCTCCTCCATTGATCATAATGGGCAAGGATCGCACCTCAACTCCAACCTTTATTTCTAACCTGACAGAGATTTAAAGAGGAATAGCAAAAGCAAATGGCGTGGATTAACAGCTGCTTGTGTTATCTGCTGGGCTAAAATCGACCTGTGGCCATGTCGTGACCATCATGACACCATCATAGAAACGATCTTCATTCAGAGGTCTCTTCAAATTTATTGGAAGACTGATTGCTACCTTAGATCCTTCTTGGAAGTATATGAGTTATGAAAATATTTAATTCACTTTGGTTAAATAAGGTATTTCTGAATTAAATTGATTTTTTCCCTCCGGATTTTGAAGCAGACCTTTATAAACAATAAAGGCTTGTAACTCAGTAAACTTACTTGATATCTTCTTTCAATGATTTTCTTATTTTAGCATACATGTCTGCCACCTATATAGGTAACAATGTATAATATACACCAATCAGGCTCAGCATTGTGATCACTGACATATGAAGAGAATAACACTGATTACCTCGTCATCATGACACCAGTTAGTAGGTGACATATATTAGGCAGCAAGAGGACATTTTGTACCTAAAGTAAAAACAAACTCATCATCCCTGACTTAGAGTTTGGTGGGGATTTTTATGCATGCTTGTGTGGTTCGCATAGGTTTGTGTCAGTTAGTCATTCTCCTGATTCTCCTCTTGTCCTGCTTCCCACATAACAACGACATGTTCTGTTAATTAGGCTCACCTGGTTCTGATTCTGGTAAGCATCCTCCACAGTTTTAATACTCCTCGTCAGTCATTTTCTTGCCAGATTCTTCTATTACCAGGCCTGTTCTCTGGACTCCTACCCCGCATTTATTTGTCACTGCTTGGCTCTGTGTTTTCTTAAATTTGTTTTCATATACCTGTTTGTGTACTCTTCGTGATTTTGCAACTTTGCTTTTCAGTAAGCTGCTAATCCATTCTAAGCCTTTATAGGCAGGTGGCTATGTTGAAGCTAAAGCTATAATTTAGCTTCAACACAACCCTGCTACGTGTTTAAACTTAGCAGCTGGACAGATTCACCTCAAAGTATTTTTATCTGGTCAGAATCAGAATCAGTTTCTCACATTTAGGTAAGTTCATCTGCTTTCAAAACAAGAACATTGCCTGGATGAGATTTAGGCACCGAAATGTCAGAGTAAAATGTTTGGGTCGGTGACTTAAAATTAATCTGAATTTTCCAGAACAATGTTTAACAACTGAAGATACAAACAATCCCCTAAACTAGCATTGGTAATATAACACCTGCTGCTGCGTTCTGTGATTGGCAGCCAATATTATCAGTCTTGAAAGTTGATTCCTGCATGTAATTGTTGTGATGGACATGTTTTCCCTATAAGATGGAGGCCCATCATACCTTGTTTGTGTATTTTTTTCTAATCTGTGGGACTCCAGCTGGGCTGAGCCCAGCTCAGGAGTCCTCTCTCTGGGCTCTCCGTCGCAGCTGCTGCTCTTTTCCCCTCCCTTCTCATTTCCTGGATCCATGTTTGTCTGCCTTCGACAAGCCGACACATGCTTCACCCCTCAGACTTTCTGTTAAAATTGCTTTTTCCTACCAACACCTTAAGCCGGGGAGCAGGGCAGCTGGGGAATCGACTGGCGGCATGGCTCTCCTGTAGAAAGCAGAAAAACTGTGACATCATTGTGGATCCTCTCCAAGCTATGACTCTTGGAGAAGTGCAGCTGGCAGCAAAAAACATTGCTTCCCCCTGTTTTTGCACAGTGGTTCTCATCTTTGGAGGATTGTTTAATCTAACAGTTGTTTGGTGCTTGGAGGTATTTACTTATGTGCATACTCTATTTACTCCAGCAAGGCAGTCGACTGTTAGACGTAGCAGAGAAGCAAGCTCTGTGGTTGAACCACCATCGGTTTTATGGTCGAGGACGAGTCAAAAATGATTTGAGCAACAGAATCAAAACTGAAAGGGCTTGACCAGAAAAACCTTTGCCAACACGAAGATAGGAAGTCTGAGAGTGCAGCCGTGTGCATGTCAGTTCTTGTGTGCAAGGGGAAACATGGGAGAAGAAAGAGGAGACAGGGTGGAGGAGGTGTTACTATGGAAACTATCTCAACATCAGCACACTGTCTCCCATTGGTGAGACCACTACTACTCCCTCATACTTTGCTGGTGCTGCTTCTTTAGCTCCTGGCCCCCCACTGTGCCAGGCTGACCTTTTAGACCAAATGGCATTAAGTCGCAATAATATTCTTCTAAAGGTGCCTGGCAAAGAGAAATGCCAAAAATTCAGAAGAACTGTGGATTTCCAAGCACACATAAGGTCCAGTATGTATTCACTGACCATTACTCTAATACGATTAAGGTGTTATTAAGTTTGGGCATTGAGTACGTTAAATTTGATTTACAGTAGTTCAGCATTGTGCTTGTAAAACACACAGTCTTATTTAAAATAATTTAAAAAAACTACCATGTATTGACCAAATGTTTTTAGGGATGTGAATGTAATTTTGAGAAATTGAGATTTTTAAATAGATAAGTAGGAGCTGCACAGTATTGTTACCTTGAAGCATAAAGGACAAAGATGAGGAGGAGTAGTTAATGAATGGATGAAGTTTATTAAATAAATATGTACTCTGGAAAAAATTAAGAAACCACTTTAAATGATCAGTTCCTCCAATTTTACTTTTTAAAGGAAATATGTTTGAGTAAAATGGACATTGTTCTTTTATTCTATGAACTACTGACAACATGTCTCTGAAACGCCAAGCAAAAACTTAGTATTTTATTTGCAAAAAAGAAGAAAATTGTCAAAATAACTAAAAACATGCAGCGCTTTCAGATCTGAAATAATGCAAATAAAACAAATTCATATTCATTTAGAAACAACAATACTAATGTTTTAACTCAGGAAGAGTTCAGAAATCAATTCGGGGGAATAACCATCAAGAGGAGTAGAGCTGTAATGCTTCCCTGGTGAAAGTCAATCTGTTGGGTTAAAACAAAATTATTAAATATAATTTTGCCAACTGATGTTTCTTGAAAGCAGAAATGCATCAAATGTTTTAATTCATTGTGAACAAATAAAGCACATTTAACATTTTGTTTCAAAATTTTTAACATTTAATTTTACTAAAAATAATTGCTTAAAATGCTTTTTTGAAAATAAGTTTGTTCAATAAATGATAAAATAAATAAACAAATATTGAAATATAAAAAAGATTATTTTCATTTAAATTTTACTTTCTAAAAAAAAATCAAATACATTAATGTACCCTAAAATAATTGAACGTTGTGAAGTGGAAAATTTCAATTTTATATTTTAAAGATTAGTTTTAAGTGTTTGAACTTAAATGCCAACATTCTTCTTTTTAAAAAATAATTCAGAAACATAACAGTGAGTCTACAGAGTTTCACAAAAACCATTTAAGTATTTTATCACAGCCCAAACGTCTAGCAATTAATACAAGAGTATTAATTGGAAAATCACTGTTGAAGCGATAAGAAGTCCCATTTGAAGTTTTGCACAAGCTATAATAAAGGAATAGCAAACATGTGAAAACTGCTCTGCTCAGATGACTCTCCTTTCAGTGGAAAAATGCTCTGTTTGGTGGAAAACTAACAGTCCACACCACCTTGAAAACCACAGGAAAGTTTATCTTCTGCGCAGAAAGGAAAACTAGACTTAATGGCAAGATTGATGAAGCCAAATACAGAGAAAGAAAACCTTAAGCTACAAAGTCTTCTAGTAGGTCAACAAAAATAAACAGCTAGAATAGATAAAAGATAAAAGAATGTTGTGTTAATATGCAAAAAGTGTCACAATTGAGAAATAAAAAGACGTTTTGCAGGTTGGAGCTCAGTAGGTTTTGTGGTCACCATGGGAGCATTGTTTTTTTGCATGATGAAACAGAAGCAGAGTGTGTAATTATCTGCTACAATTCTGAGAACTAGAGGAGCAGAGTTCAGGAAACTTTGGATTTAAGATTTTAATACGGCAAATAAAAAAAAGAGAGAGGAAAATAGTCAGACATAAGGCAGATTCAGTGGTGTATGCTGCTAAACATGTTATCTGTTTCAACAGCAGCCATCAAGGCATGACGTGATGCATCATCCATCTGTAAGACACATGGGGGGAAAATGCATTACAGCATTTAAAACTGCTGTGACTTTATCAGCTAACATTAAGCTAGACAGATATAGGCTGCAGCTTTTAGCATTAGTCCTTATTGAATGATGAGCCAGAGCTTCGTTCTGTGCTTCCCTCCCCTACACCGCTTTGCCTTTCTTGGCCTCTTCTCTCTTCCCCGCTCTGACAGGCTGACAGCGAGCGCTGACCCCTGACTCTTTGCCTACTCAGCAGAGAGAAGGTCACTGTATATGTGTGTGGGTGGGTGTGTATACATATTTTCTTTATATACAGTATGTGTGCTAGCGGTAATATATGTCTAAACTGCCAGCAGAGAGAATATACAACCAAAAATAAAAACTCATCTGTCAGCATCCGGTCAGTTTGTGTGTCTGTGTGCCGTTCGCGCATCCAGATTTTGATCTTGCATCCACATTGAAACGGGTATAAGCATTGAGTTCTGTAAATACAGTATGTTTCTAATGGGGCTATCGGTATGAAATTTACATGACATCTTAATCAAATAAAAAAGTCAAGCAGTTCACACACACAAAGAAATCAACACAAATTAGGGCAGAAATAAGGAAATCTACAAAGAAATCTAATGCTTATGAAAAGGCTTCTAATTGCTAATTTATCAAGTTGTCTGACAATCTCTCCAATGCTAAGACTGCAAACCATACTGAGGGTAAATTATATATAATTTGAGAAGAATTCAAACACCTTGAGCCTGCAATGGTACATTTTTCATAAAAAGAAAAAAATGGACTGTACAGGTTTCTATGCATACTCCCTGCACAAGACTCCACTGTTGAAGAAAAAGAATGTTTAACCTCATTTAATGTTCGTAAACATTTGGACAACCCAATAAAATACAGGAAAAATATCATCAAACGAGATCAAATTTGAATATGTGGTTGGCCCATCAACCCAAAAACACTACATCAAGTGAAGTGGTTAAATGATTATTGTTTTCCATCATTTAACACAAAATACTTCACACTAAAGGAGAGATGAATGAAATGTATTTATGGCATTTTTGATCTCTGGTAGATTTTTAAGTTAGACAATAAACCCAAACTTAGACTTCCCAAACTTCTCTAAGTGCAACTTAGAGTTGCACTTAGAGAAATGAAGTAAAGTTGCTAAAAAACACACTGTTTCTAATTATTTATTAGTTGGATTATTTGGATTTAATCACCCAAATTAAATCCAAATAAAAATCAACAGGATGGCCTGAGGATCAGATAATATGGCCTCCTATAACCTGTAAGACTTAAGTCAGTCTGCCTGGAGGAATGAGTCGAAATCTATCGTACAACAGATATTTATATTCCTGTATATATTGTTTTACTGTTTATTTACATAGAGAAAATAAAATATCTCTTTATTTGACATTAAACCACCCAACAATATTGTCATTTTTTAAAGGTAATTTAGGAATACTTACTGAATTGCAAAATAATGTATTCCTGAAAATTCCTAAAGTTTTGAAGTTTACTACTTTCAGAATAGAATAGAATAGAATAGAATAGAATAGAATAGAATAGAATAGAATAGAATAGAATAGTCTTTGTTGTCTCACAGTGGGGAGATTCAGGTGTAACAGCAGCATCAAGATATATACTTTCACACAAAAGATCCAAAAGTATTAGAAGTATATAAAAACAAAATTAACAACAACAATGATAATTATATGCATTATAAAATTATGACAAAAAATACTTTCTAGCTATCAGAAATAGAAATATCATACTCATAATCCATGTGCAACTGAGAAGGATGACACTAAATAAACTCTGATTTGGTTTGGTTGTCACCAAGATATTGCATAGATTTTATTTTGATAGCTCCCGTTAGTAATATCTTATTGTGAATAGATGGTTGTCTGTAGGGCTACTGAATCCGTGACGTTGCACCTGAGCTTGAGATAGTGAGGTTTATGTAGTTTGAGCTGTAAATGAAAGTAACACGTAAAGAAATATGGCTCTTAACTGTAACATAATATCACAGGTGGGATTATGTTTAAGTGAAAGACTCTTGGTGTCATTTGAAACACTTACCTCCAGAGTGGTGGGAGAACATAATTATAAGAGCATCATTTTATGAGTCAGTCGGACTCATAAAACGATGATACAGAAAGGGTCATTTCTGCGCAAGTATGAGTGTGTATCAGGGCGTGTGTAAGTGAGTCTTTGCGTGTCGGTGTGAGTGCGTTTGACAGGCACCCACCCTTTTCTAAATGTGATTAAATGGGAGGTTTGTCTCTAATCGTGTTGTAATGAGTTTCTGTGTAGCTCATACATTTACTAATTCCGCTTGCCAATAGTGCAAACAGCCACGTGTGTGCATGTGTGCGAGCGTGGGAGAGGTCACCTCCCGGCAATCTCACTCTCATTTATAACAATACCACCGACCTGTCCTCATCGAAGGATTTGCAATTTCTAAACACAAATAACATTAGCTGGTGTGTGCACAAGCATGCACAACCGGACGCCCCTGCACACCGTGGCCGGACCGGAGCAAACGTGCAGTCCATCTGTGTATGGATCTGTGTGTCATTAGCACTCTCAGCAGGCATTAGCATTGATCATCTGACCAACAGATGGAGAGTGACCGACAAGGATCAAACAAACACTGTCTGACTTGTGTCTGTGTGTGAAAAGCCCCAGGTTTTGTTGTAGTCTGGAATGTGACTGAAGTTATTCTTTTCTTTAAAAGATGCCCTAGTATGCTAGGTCTGTGGGTTGTGCAAGACAAAATAAAAAATAAAAAGTCAAACATTGGTCTTCCCAGTAGCCATTGTACAGCCCATACAGCTGCAAAACCAGCTGAGCAAATGGCTCATGATACTTGGGTTGCTAGGTGGGTTGCTGCATAATGGTGCAGTGAAAGGTCTCATTTTCCAGACACCAAAAATCATTAACTTATTGCCAAAAAGTGGCTGGGTGGTTTTGTAAGCAGTCAGGCTGTTTTTAGAAGCAGTTAAATTCCAAATGGAAGCATAAAAATGTGCAAAATATCAATTTTACACAAGTCCCCTTTAAGATTTTTTAGCACCAATTCTCTATTCAATACTAGCTTGACAGGAAGAAAGGCAAAGAAAGAAGAGTAAGACATGCACCCCGGATGGGAACTTTAACCCTGTACTGTTGGTCCAATACCTAAGAGTTTTTCTTGGCTAGACAAGTGTGGCAATGAAAGTATAGTATAAAAAACTGCAGATATATTTTGCCTTTATTCCCGTTTCAATTGTCTAAATGTTGGATTCATCTGTCCAGTGATGTTTGCAGCTTCCTTATTTAAAGCCTGACCTCTGTAGAAAATATCTGTTGCAAATTAGTTGTGATCTTTTGTGTCCTTGCTTGGACAAAATAAAAGTTTTTAATTTTGATGTGAAAAATGAGTAGGAACTCTGACTAGAGACAGAATAAGAGACCAGGGGCTGCATGGATGAGGGTGGATGTGCTCACATCTGTGGCCAAATGAAAGGAAAAGGGAAAGATTCATAGCTGATTAGCTCATGTACTACTGATTTAATGATGTGTTCATATTTGCAGAGCTCAGTGTATGTCTGTGGGCTGCAAAACGTCAGCAAATCCTCACCAAAGTGCTGCTGCTGGTTGTCGTGGTGATGCAGCTCCGCTCAGCCTGCGGCACACCATGCCCTAAAGCTGCGGGGATGGAGGTCAAGGGTCCAAGCAGTTTGCATCCAAGGGCCACCATCGCAGAGTGGATAATGAACAGGGAAACTAGTAACAAGGAACATGCTGTCACCTTTTGCCTGGACACCTGGCCTTCTGTCTTGGGGTCTCCAGAATGTCAAATTAGCTGCAGAACACACATGGAAAAGCCTGTAGTGATTTAATGGTGGAGCTACATGTGTCTCACAAGAAGTGAACACTACAGATTACACGGACAGGCAGCTTACACGTGATTTCATCCACTGTGACACAAAATGTGCTCACACCAGTAAGACTGCCCAATTCAGGGAAGATATTTCCTAATAAAAAATATCTTAAGATTCACATGCGTGGTCTCATAACCTCTGCATGCCAAATATTCACTTCTCCAGAGGAATGTGCAGATATTTGAAGGAAAGATTTCCAAATGACCATGTGCTTAATGTGAATCCAATCAAATACAAGCCAGCTTATATAACATGCAGATGGAACAACAGAAGTACAGTCATAAGTTATGATAACTATTTCATGTCATGATGGCTATGAAAAGCACATCCTTGCTGTCTCCATGGTTGTTAGGACAAAAAGTAGTTGGAAGAATTGTAAAGATCGGCAGTATCAAAAACTGGACTAAAATAAAATGTTTTTATCAGCATGTCTGTGAGTCATTTTATGGCTTTATATCCAAAGAAATCGTTAAGCTGTTACAGCCCATATGTTTGGTCTAAATTTGTTTTAAACAAAGTCGTTAAAATTCAAACCCAACTAATCAGCACCAACAACTTTTCAACTACATCCAAACAACACAAGGCATCCCCCCCCTCCCCCACGTTGGACATAACGGTATATAAAACTAAAAATAGTTTTATACATATTATTTACACATATTAATATTATTTCTTTCAGAAAACATGTTTATGTGGATGCTTTCAGTTTTCTACAATGTTTTTGTTGTTTTCTGACTTCTCAATTACCTTTTGTTTGGGACATGTAAAAAGCAAGATTACCACATGACTATGTAAATAGGATAGTTGTCAAATACACCCCAGTTCACTGGAGCAGATGGCTACCAAAGATTGTCGATAGACTTGTCAAAATGGCTGCCACTTATAATATTTTGGTGGCACAGGATGTAAACATTACTCAATACTACTACTACTACTACTACTAATACTACTACTACTAATAATAAATATTTCTACATTATCAAAAACCTGAATCTGTAACTGTGTATTAAATATAAATTATTGTATGGCCTGGCTCCAGTGACTTGGGATTGGAGAGGGAACAAACACATTCAATACAGGGAATCGCAGCAGACAGACAGCATGGGAGACAAGTTCTGGTACTCAGCCTTCCTCCAGTTGCGTCATAGAAAACATAAATAATAAAACAGATAAGATAAAATAGAGACCTTGCTTGAAACATAAATGAGAAAAAAAAAAGTCGATTTATGAGAGCCCAGTGAACATGGTACCTCCTGGGGGTTGTTCTGGTAGGGATGTCATCCTCTGGACCGAACCACCTGAGACCAACTCACAAGCACAAAATAGCAAACAGTCACACCAGCCTTATAAAATATCATAAATAAAGATAAAAACCGAACATATTCTCTACCTGCACGTTATTTTTTTTCTGTTGTACCATTATAGGACAAAATACAATGACCCTGTGAAGATGCTAAAACAGTTTCATTTTCCACAATGAAACATATCACGGGTTGAAAGGTCACTCAGTGAGGAGGAAGTCATTATTCTCAAGAACCATAAAAATCAGATTTCAGTTTGTAAATCCACACAAGGACAGAGACCTTCATTTTTAGAGAAATGTCCTCTGATCTGATGAAACCAAAGTGGAACAGTTTGGCCATAATGACCGCTGCTACATTTGGAAATAGTTCTTTCAAATGGACAATAACCGTAACCATCCAGACACATAATGAGCATCATTACATCTGGAGGAAAAAGGGTGTAAGAGCAGCGGTCCCAACAGAGAATCACAACATGAGAGGGAAAGAACATTATGGGGAAATATTGAAGCAACGTCTAAAGACATCAGTCAGGAAGTAAAGCTTTTGGCACAGATTGGTCTTCCACATGGATAATGAATTTAAAGATTGAGCCAAAGTGGTTAGAAAATGGCTGAAGGACAACAAACTAAATGTTTTGATTTGGCCAAAATCCTGATTTAATCAAGAACCCCAGTAAACTATTGTAAAACAGTTGACTCATTCAACACATTCACACTGAATTATCCGTCATTACTTTGTTCTAAATAACACATACGGCATTAACAGTAATTTCCCAGCTTATTTTCTTAATGTCATTATATTTTCGCCTTTATTTCCCTTTCCCTTTTGTCTATGTAATTCCCCTCAACGTCTGCTGCATGCTTTTTGTTTACGACTGTACGATTCCAAAGCTGTGATGCATTGAAAGGAAGCAGTTTGACTAAATGCTTGCCCTGAGTGAGACTGCACAGTTTCCTCTGGCAGCTTTTCTAGAGCTTCTGTTTCCAGTTCAAGTTGAAGTTTGAAGTTGGGTAACAAAATCCTACAACCAGCTGGAGCTTTGGAGCTGTAGATTCAGAGTACTGGAGAAGAGACGCCTGTGGCACAAGCAGTAACAACGACATCCACACAGGTCTCTTGTTTTCAGTTCAGCCAGTGAAGCTGACAGTCGAGTTCAACACAAAGCTGCCATGCAGGTGCACCTAAAAAAATAAAGATATCATCACAAAGTTCAAATACTTAAGTATTTTGAGGATTATATGCTGATGCAAATTTCCAGAGGTCAGTGGGCAAAATTGGTTCTCAACAAAGCACTCAGCTGGTAACGCAGGAAGCTCTTTCTTTGAGTTTTGTCCACTTGTTATTAACTAGAATCACAAAAAGAACAAGTAATGAGCAAATTTTCCAAGAAACCTAACAGAGACACAAAAAGCAAGGTAATATCAGACTAGCATTTTTAAAGATCCTTAACAGATACCTTTTCAAGTCAAGTGTGTCATAATTCTGGACACTGCTGTGTCTTTTGTTGTGGTGTCAGTAGCTGCGGCTGTAAAGCATTGACGTCTTTTCCTAGTGTTCATTCTTCTGGCTAACGTCTGTCACTCCGTCAGAGGGCAACACAGAGAGACAGAGGACAAATAATCAAGTGAGTGAGATATTAAACCTAGTATGCACTTGTTTTTGGACTGTGGGAGAAAACTGGAGCACCCAAAGAGAACCCATGAATATACAGGAAGGGCATCCAAATTTATATTAAAGACCCTAAAGATGCAGAAATGTCAGACTATTTCCAAGTATTATGCATTTAGTACTTGGTCTGGACGTCTTCTGCATGTATCACTGCACCAGTGAGGTGTGGCATGGAAGTGATCAGCCTTCTGTCATGGTTTGCGGTGAGAGGTGGTGAAGTCGACGCAGAGGAGCCAAGTTGTAGGGAATGAAATGATGATTTTAATGATGATTATGATGTCAGAAATACTATGTCCTAATATCTCAATACTGGTAGCAACTGGTGCAGAAAAACACAGACTTGACGACAGAACAGGACAAGGACCCAACAAAGAACAAGACACAGGTGGGTTTAAATACACAGTGAGACAATCAGAGGAAGCAAGGAACAGGTGTGACTAATCAAGCGAAGACAACACAAAGACTCCACAGAACACAGAAACCTAAATAAACACAAAAAATCCTTACACCTTCAGGCCATCTGCATTGTTGGTTCTGATATCTCCCATCTTCGTCTCGACAATAATTCTCTGTGGACTTCAGGTCAGGCCTGTTTGTTGACCAGTCTGTCATTTGGTCATCAAATCAGGCTTTGGTGCATTTGGGAGTGTGGGCTGAAAACTACAATCAGAAATTTCTAGGTAGACTTTCATTTAAAAAGAGGAGTTTGGAGCATTGAGCAACAGTTCAGTCAAACTTCTCTTTGATCCAGGTATCCTCTGATGTTTCTGGTTGATATACCAGGAATGTGACGCTTGTAGTTCATCTCCTGGATACATCAGTGCACTGTGGCTCCTGAAACTCTGAATCCAGCTCATGAATCTCCTAAAAACTCCCCAACTTTTCAAGAACAGTAACTCCTAATCATTAAAATCATAAATAAATAACTGAAATAAAGCAGTCTGTGTGTGATAAATCTAACCTTAAATGCACTTTTAAAAAAAATCTTGCTGTCGTTGATTAAGATGCATCTATGTGTGGTTAAGTCTTTACCCATAAATTAGCCTTCTGGAAACCATCATCTCCTCTTCTCATTCAGATCCACTGCATGCAGGACCATTAGGATTTCCCTGAATGAAAAACCAACCCAGACTTGACGCACTCAACATTTCGTTTGCATTGATTTTACTTGTGAAGTGCCCCATTTGCGTGTCTGCGTGCACAGGAGTGTGTAGGTGCAGCTCTGAACTCTGAGGCCAAATGAAAGAGAGACGTGGGTAGGAGGGAATATGAGTTAGGAGGTGCGAGCGGATAGAGGGGAGGAGGAGAGGAGGCATGATGACAACAGAGGGAGAATCGTTGAGATGCTAATTGTCCATTCTCAATCCTCCATAAAGTTTAACAGCCACTCTGCCTCCACATGTTATTCTAACTCAGTCACAGAGGATACCTCTGGGATGTGCAGCTATTTCTCCCTCACTTCTCTTCTTTTTTTTATTCATAATGACATCCCTATCCTCCCTTTGTCTCCTCCTCCTCCTCTTCATTCCTTCTGCCGTCGTGGGCAGAGAGAGAGAGAAGGGAGAATATGCAAATACCACAGACGATTTGGAGCATATGTGTGCATCTCTCACGAGGCCAACCAACACCTGATCATCAGACTCCCTCCTATTTATCTTGTCTTTTCCCCCTCTTTTACCTCCTCGTCCTTGCCTCTCCTCTCCTCCCCTCGCCTTGTTTTTTTCCCCCATTTTGTGGAAATTCCACCCCCCCCCCCATTCAGGTTTTCTCTTTCTCTCCTTCTGCTGTTGCTCCCTGCCAACGCGTTGCGTTTAACCACTTTGTTCCCCCTTTAAGATAAAGATAATTAAATCAGCAGCTAAATGAGAGAAACTGTGCTGCTGTCGTCACCACTTTGATGTTCGCTTTCTGTGCGTGATAGCATCAACATCGAGTCGTCAGTCCCAAACTGCTGCTGCTGCACACCTCACGTTACACTTGCAGCCTCCCGCCTCCTCCTCCCACAACTTACTGTACACACAAAGACAGATTTGACACGCTAAGCTCTACTGTCTTAGGTTCCCCTTTCTTGTCATCCAACCACAGCATTCTTTACTGCTGATCTCACCCTCTTTTCCTTCCCTCTTTCATTCCTAATGTGATGCCGTTCCCTCTCTTCCTCCCCTCTCCCTCCCGCCTCTTTCCTCCCGATCAGCAGGTTGCTAGGAAACTGTGCTCCATTGATCTGGGGATGGGGGGGCATGATGACAAGCTCCCATAACTGTCACAAAACACACACACACACACACACACACACACACACACACACACACACACACACACACACACACACACACACACACACACGCATACACGTACACAAACACACATGGGTATTGGAGATGTCTGGTAGTTGCTTTAAAATGAAGGCGTCCGCTTATCTGATAAGGACAGAAACAGGGAGGAGAAGTGGAGGAGGAGAGAGAGGTGCTTTGGGTTGCTTTACCTACTCCTACCCTCCCTTCACAGTTTCCATTATCATTCCCCAATTTCCTCCCCCCCAGCCCCACTTCATGTAACCCTTGCCATCCCTGGAAAACAATTACCTTCCCTGGTGGCTCGGCTAAATTTCCAATCTGACCCATGGCGCAGTCATGGCCACCTCATCATCGAAAGCCACCAACTGGCTCCATTTCATTTGAGATTCCGCTTCGGCACTTATTACTTGCACTGTCAAAATAAGATGAAACAAAAGGAGAAGATGGTGATGTAAAAAGAGCACAGCTCCTGCAAGTGGTTAAAAATGTCCAATGGTGTGATGTTAAATGGATGAACCACCATTAAAACATATTGAAAAGTCAATATGTGTCTAAACACTTTAGGTGGTGGAACCTTAAAGGGATCTGTCTGCTGATTGTCCTTCATTAGTTGAATTTCCCTGCTAGTTGGCCAAAGTGTTAAAAGTAAAAAACACTAATGTTATATCTAGGAAAACGAAATCCATTGGCACTTTTTTTTAGGGTATATGCAGATGAGGCTCAACGACAGCCATGTTGAGCACCAGGCTGCTGAAAAACTTCAACTTAGTGGTAACTGCAAACAAAACAAAGAGGTTCATTGGTCAAACAGGAAATTCTTTCAGTATCGTTCGTCCACTCTGGATGAATTAAAACCACAAAAAGAACAAGATTCAAGAGACTTTTATTGTCATTCACATCACGTGTTGCACGAGGTGGAACGAAATTGAGAGTCACAGCCCCAGTTACATCCAAATATAAAATATAAATTATAAAAAACTAGCTACAAGTCCACATTATTATAAATAGGAAAAATATTTACAAATATATAAAGACAAGAAGTAGAC
>CAEGAF010183676.1:0-19534 GCA_903067075.1 Micropoecilia bifurca
AATGTTAATGTGACTCTGTAGTGTTGAATTTAACACCAGCTGAGTTGGACACATATAGACACTTTTGGGTGTTAATTTAACACTGGCATTTTTACTTTGTATAAGTAAAAAATTACTCGAGAGTAAAAAAAGTATTTGATAAAAAGTCTACTCAAGTACTGACTGATCAAATTATTACATCATCAGATGAACCAAAATATGAAGTGGAAATTTTGGTATTTTAAGGATGAAAATGACAATTAGTTCATCAAAAGTTTAAAAAAAAATTCCAAATCCGTTTTATTCAATAAAAAACTTTGAAACTTTAACAGAAACTGCAGGCATGTGTCTGAGTCTGGTGAATTTCTGGTTAAAATATGTTTGTTTTATTTATTTTTACTCAAGTAAAAATACTTCTTAAAGCACTTTTTTATCTTTTTCTTCAAAGACGTTACTCAAGTAAATGTAACAGAGTAAATATAACTAGTTACTACCTATTTATGTACGTAAAAATCCTCTTTCTGCAGAAATTTCAGTATTTTTGTCAAACCATGTTATGGCAAAAATAAACTTAAAATAATAAATGTTCGAGTTCGGCTGCAACTTTCAGAAGAAAGTGCAAAAAAAATCAACATTCTGGAGGACAGGTTGTTGTTTTTACATCTCGTAAAAGATCCGTCTATCTTTCCTGTCTTCCTTCCTTCCAAAGATCTGGTGTTGACTTTGTCCCTCACTCTCCGCAGAGCGAGTCCACCAAAGCAGATTTTCTTGGAGACGCCTCCAGCGCCGAGCGCAGCCGCCGCCACGCCTCAAACGAGCGCCGCCGCCGCAGAAGCAGCCGTGTCATCGAGCGCCGCGGCGGCGGTGCAGCCGGCGGCATCAGGAGCAGCTACAGAACAAGGTGAGTTCATCCGATTTTGGTTTGATCAACATCAGAGCATCAGCAGCTTATCTGAGAAACTGACATGTCCAGTTGGACCTGAATGCATCACAAGTCTCACAATTCATCCATCCATCCTTCCTTCTTTCCTTCCCTCCCTCCCTGATGTCACAGGTTTGCTCTCTGCATCATTTCCTGTGTTCGGTTCCTCATCTTCTTTATATATTTCCCAGTGTTCCCTGAACTAGGGGTTGAACGACTACATATTTTTTAAGGTCGACTACATCATGGCAATAGTCGAGTCGATGTCGACTAGTCGCGGTGACGTCATAGTGACGTAAGCGCAAAAAAACTTGACAACTTAGAGGCTTCATCAGCTATTTTTACTGCAAATATTGACACACCCTCCCCTTCTCCCGCCTTTACTAAGTCTAAACAGATGATTCTTCGTGAGCAGCGGAGAAAAGTGCGTTGCACAAAGTCGGTCTTTTTTTTTTTTTTTTCTAAACACCGGCTGATGCTGATGATCTCTGCATAGCTACTGGTATATGAGTCAAATTATCACACTGACCACATGGTGCTTTGGAGCATCACAAACCAAACTTATTATGAACGGATGCCGTTAGTTTACAGTTGAATTCAACAAAACTTCCCGCTGCTCCTCCCTCTGCTCCTCCGCCCGATGCGCAGCAGGAAGCTCTGCTGACTTGGAGTCGGTTCGGCTCTGAACCGACATGCAGACGGAGGCAGAGATCGACTCTATCAGACCCTCAGGATGAAGCTGGACTTAGTTTACAAATGTTTTCAAACCATATTTTGTAAGAGCGTAAAGCTGCCAGGTTAGAAGCTTCAATAGCAGGATGACGCTGATCAGTTAGGGGATAAAAAAGTCTGACATCATGTCACATTGTAGCACGTTACTCCTGTAGTCTTTGTTTTTTTTTTAAGGATTTTTTCGGCACTAGTTTATTTGACAGTAATCTGACTGTAAGGGGTCAGAGAGCGGAGAGGCCTGATGGACCAATGACTGGAGGACGGGAGTCGGACTCCTGATACCGCGAGCTAAAGTCTCTATATGCGGGGCGCCGCGCTAAACACCGCAACGCCCCTATTGCGGGAGCCTATGCTGTAATTTACAGCTTCTCTTTGTTAAATTATTTACATTTTATACAATTTGAGCTTTCTGGCGATCTCACCTAGTCCACCTTCTTTCATTTCCTTGGAAAAATATGTTTTGTCACGTGATGCGACTAGTCGACTGGCCCAGAAAAAAGTCATTGCAGAGACCAGAATCGACTAGTCGACTAATTGGTGCAACCCCTACCCTGAACGCATCGCTCCCTCTCCTCCCGATGCAGACGCGGCTCGCTGCTCGCCGCCCGCCGCGTCGTCCATCAGCGGCGCCCTGAGTGACGCGGTGAAGCCCAGCAGCCCTAAGGAGGAGCCCAACGGCCTGGAGGAGGCCCCCCCCCCCGCCGCCGCCGCCAAGAGGCCGCACTCGCCCACGCAGGACGACTTCGCCAAGAGGCACAAGGACGCGGACGTGAGTCTTCGGTTCTGAGCCGGTTCAGAGTTCTGCTGCAGGGGAAGCTAACTGGTGAGGCTGACTGGTGAGGCTAACCGGTTCCTGTGTTTGGCTGCAGGCGGCGCCCAGCGACGACTCGACGTTCAAGGAGCCGTACCCGCCGTCGTCGGACTGCAGCCCTCACGGCGAGGCGCCCGGCACCGTGAGTCGTCCTCCATTTTGTTTTCTGCTGCAGCGCCGATGGTCTGGATTTGGAAAGAAGGAAGGCCTGGAATTCAAGGCTTGATTTTTGTTTCTTACAGCCTTTTCTTCCAAGCAAAAACACTTCTTCACTTCCTCCATCCTTCTCGTCTTCTTCCATCCTTCCTTTCTTATATCATTTTGCTACTGTTCTCCTTCCCTCCTCTCTTCCTTTCTTTTTCTTATTTTCTCTTTCCTACTTTCTTTTCTACTTTTCTAAATTCCATCCTTTCTTCCTTCTTTTGTCTTTTCTTTTTTCCTTCCCTCATCATGTCTTTCCTCCCTTTTCTTCTTTCCTCCATCTTTCCTTTTATGTCCTTTCCTTCCATCCTTCACTCATTCGACTCTTCCCTTCCTTCCTTCCATCCTTCACTCATCCTGTTCTCTTTCTTTCTTTCTTTGTCTTTCCTTCTTTTTGTCTTTCCTTCCTTCCTTCCTTACTTCCTGTCTTCCTTCCTTCCAGAAACTCATCTGCTCTTTGTTTTCGTTGAATCTCTTATTGATAAATCTTCTGAAGTGAATTGGAACTTTGAACTGATCGTTTTTCAGACGTTTCCAGATAAAAATCTCGATGTTCTGGTTTCAATCTGCTGTCGGATCTTTGAGTCGTGTTGATGAACAGAACGTTGTTGTTCCTTCTTCTTCTCCTCTCCACTAGCCGCCTCACTCTGGATCAAAGGCCAAACTCATTCCAACCATCGATACCTCGAGAACGCAGGTACTTAACTCGTTTTCACCAAACGTCTCGGTCCGTTCCGGCTTCTAAACGTTCCTGTCGCCGTTCTCAGAGACTTCCCAGCATGGAGCTGCCTGACGCCTCGTCGCCGCTGCCGGCCAGCAACAGCTGCCGCGTCGTGAAGAACTCCATCAAACTCGCGCTCAACCGTCACAAGTAACACATTTAACCCGTTTTCTGAACGTTTCTGGATTTCTGGCCGCCGCCGCTGAGGTTCTGTCTGTTTCTGACCAGCATCACGCCGCCCAAGCCGCCGCTGTTCGACGGGCCGCTGAACCCAGACGCTCCGGCCGCCAGCGAGGAGAAGGGCATGTCCATTCCTGTCATCGGATCAAGTGAGTCCAACTCTCATCCGTACAGGAAATGTAAACGAAGAGCTTCAGAATATGAAAATCGCTGATTATTCCCAAGTCCTTTTGTCTATTTTCAAGAGCAAAATTACTTTAACCCTCCTAAGCCTGAGTTTTGAGTGTCTGGCTATATAAATCTTCCTTATTTTAATTGTCCGTAGTTCTTTAAATGTCCTGTGAGATG
This sequence comes from Micropoecilia bifurca, assembly GCA_903067075.1. Lineage (NCBI taxonomy): Eukaryota > Metazoa > Chordata > Actinopteri > Cyprinodontiformes > Poeciliidae > Micropoecilia > Micropoecilia bifurca. Next base: position 3,895 of record CAEGAF010183676.1, read on the forward strand.
ATTTACTTATCCATGTATCCATAACAACCGGAACTTTCAATATCCAGCAAGTTATTTCCGAAATATACCGTCTATTAAGTCTATTAAGTCTATTAACGGATTAATTACACTCTCTGTAGCTGCAGCTGCGACATTTCTGAATTAACCCAATACTTGCTGGAAAGTGCAACGTCTCCTCTTTCAGAAACCGTTGGAATTTTTCAGATAGCGCCACGTGTGGCGGAATCACGGTACTGCAAATTTAGACATGTCGGCGCCGACAGGTTCGGGTGTAGAGGGGTTTTAAATAAGACACAAAAAGTAACTTAACCCTTTGAAGACGAGGTTTAAACGTCCATCCCGGCCAGCAGTCTCCCTTCTCAGTGCGTCAGGTTCGTTATGAAGCCATGTAGCGACAGCTAGCAAAGCTACTGCTAACACTGCACACACCACAAAAACACACGTATAGTCTAAAGAACCATCAAAAAACTCTTAGTAAAATCCACAGCATCGCTGCGCCCTGGTCTTTTGACCCGTCTCTCTCCGCGTGTCCCCTTTCTACCTAGCAACAGACCCGTCAACACATTTTCATTGGTTGTTTTGAAATGTGGTACATTTAGACCCCACAAAATAAGGCGGAAATGATCAATCTTATGTCTGGCCTTATTTTGAAGTAAATAACCACAAAACCAATATAAAAACACCACTTTTATAAAGTTTGAAGTCCATGGTGTCCAACAGAGTGGAAATGAAAACTCTGTATGCGTCCGTGTTTTTACAAAGCCTTATTAATGCGTCGCATGTTTGTAGCCACACGGAGGGCAGCGACTCCAACGGGCTAAAATAAATGTTTCAGTTAAATATAAGAGCTTGTTGTAAGTAAATAATTCCCTAAAACATTACTTCCCCCTTAGGTTACAGAATTTTATACACTAACATATTGTTTAAATATAAAAGGATATAATTTGATGCACTTTGGAACTTTATAGAACAGTTTTAAATGGATATTTTTAAACAGAATTTATAAGCCATTTAAATAGAAAAATTGGTTTTGGAATTGAAAATAGTTGGAATCAAAAATGGATTCTGAATCAAATTGTTTCTGAACCCAGAATGTTTTGAAAATAGTTTTTGAATTGAAATTTGTTTCTTAGTTTAAATACTTTCAAATCAGTATTTTTTCTGAATCCAAAATGTTTCTGAATTGAAAATTGTTTCAATTTTTTTTTTGAGTCAGTTTTTTTCCAGGTAAGAAATATTCCTGAATCCAAAATTTTCTGGCTCAAAAAAGGGTTTCAAAGTGCAAAATATTTCTGGATCAAAAATTGTTTGATTTAGAAATAACTTCCAAGTAAAAAACTATTTTCAAAAATGTTTTCTGAGTTAAAAATTGTTTGTGATTCAAATGTTTTCCAAATCAAAACATTTTCTAAAAATTTGAATTGAGCTGCTGCCTTTGCTACTATTTAATATATTTGTTGGATATCTATTTCATATCTTTTAAATGTCGTTTCCTCGGTAGAACATGCGGCCCCTAAGCTCCCGGCGCCCCCTGCTGGCAGCTCCATCCCCACGCTGGTCAGCCGAGTCGCCGACCCCCTGAACGGCGCGACCTCCAAACGACCCCACTCCCCGTCGCTGGAGGAGCAGGCGAAGCGGCTGAAGGAAACAGAGAAGGCCCGGATCCACATAGCCTGAACCGGACCACGGCACCAGAACCGCCGCCGCCGCCGCCGCAGTGGGCGGAGCCTCCACGGTCGAGCCGAACGGCGCCATTTTGGATTATCTTGAGGTCGGTCTGTGCGAACCGTGACGCAGCAGGATGGAAGCGTCGGCGCAGACGTTTCGGGTTCTCTTCCGGCGCCGACCCGCTCAGAGACACCAGAACCACAGCAGCAGTTTTTTACTCCGTCTCCTCTTCCTTTTCCATCTGTGTTTCACAAACATGGCCCTGGGAGATGAGCTGTTCTTTAAGTCAGAGTCCTTTGTTTCCTTCCTTCCTTCTTTCTTTTTCAGATGACGTTTTAATAATAATAATAATAATAATAAAAATAGGCGTTTCTTCTTATTCACTCTGCTGGAGAGAGAGAACTTGTCTGGTCATTCTCCCACATTTCCTTCACACCCGTACTGTAAATGTTGATGTACATAACTTTTTGTCTTTAAGAAAAAAAACACACACACAAAAACAAAAGATCATCAAGTCTTTTGATTATTCTATTGTAGTTTTATCTAAAAAGAAAAAGTTTAAAAAAATTATTTTTGTTTTGTTTTTGTTTCTTTCTTTGTTGTTTGTACCAACAAATCGTCTCCATCCCTGGAATGTTTTCTTCTTTTTTTTTTAGCCGCTGTACGAGTTCGATAAGAGCAAACAGAAGCAGCTTTACGACAGGAATGGAAATGTTTTGTTGTTGTTTTTTGTTTCGTTTTATCTTTGTCGCATCACAGAGCGGCCAGCCGCAGCGCTGCTGTCTCTGTCCCGTGTTTCGGTGAGATCTTCGCATGAAGATCAGCAGGTAAGCGCTACCAGAATGTGTTTGGAACCAGTTTGGCATTTTTCCACCTGATTGGCAGGAAGTCAGGAGAACTGGATCCTCCACATCCGTACGACGGAGCGTTGGGGCCGCGCGAAGAAAACGAAGTGAGAAAACGACAAGAATAAAGTCGGGAAAATGAGAGAATAAACTGGTAGCCGTTAGGGGAGAACTGGTTATTAAGTAAAGCTGTTACTTTATAACTGAAGTAGTAATATTATGAGAAGAAAGTCAAAATATTCTGAGAATTTATTTTATTCTCGTAAAATTACATCTTTGTTCTGGTAATATTACAACTTTATTCGGACTTTTTTTGAAATGTTAACCGTTTTCATATTATTTCGGTTTTATTCTGGTATAATTTCAACTTGTAGTATTACAACTTTGTTCTCTTATTACTTTGTTCTTCTATAATTTTGACATTCTGACTTTATTTTTGTAATTTTACTCTTTTATTTTGTCATTTTTCATCGCTTGGCCCTAATTACTCCGTCGTGATTCTGTTTCTCTCCAACCTCTGACTGTAAAGACTCTTTTGGATCAAACCAAACCTTGTATTGGTGATTTTTTTTCTCTCTTTTTTTTTGGAGTTTAAGAAAATCTTTTTTTGTTTTTGTTTTGGGTGACTGGCTGGCTGTGTGCAAGCGCTTAGCGATGGCTGCGTTGACGTGCAAGAGAGAATATTCCCTTTGTTTCGGGTGCTAACGCTCTGCGCCTCCTGTGGAGGTTCTTAGAAGGCATCTTGTGGGTCCACAGGTTGAGTGGGGTGTCGGTGGGTGGGGGTCCGCAGACGCTTCCACTCCCACCCTGACCCGCCCTGTAGACGCTGAGTGGCTTTGTGTTTGATGTACGTGTCGAGTGATGCTACTACTGACGCTCTTTCTTCATTCATGCTTCTTTTTTTTTTTTTTTTTCTAGAATCAGTTTCCCAAGCTAAAATGTACAGAGGGCCGTTTTCTTTTTTTTTTCTTCTTCTTTTTTCAAAAAGGCATCTCTTTTGTCATTATTGGGGGTTTTCTTATCACATTATTTATATATGCATATTTGTACCATGTGATCTTTTTTGTTTTAATAGCATTCATAGCAGCTAGGTCTTTTTTTTTTTGAATATCTGCACCACTCTGTTTCAGACGACTCATTTCTGCTGTTCAGAAACATTTAACACAAGTCATTTAGATGTTTGTTTCTAAAATGTATTGAAAGGGTATTTTTGTATGTGTTTACCACTTCCTTTAAATGAATCATACATCCATTAAACCCCTTAAAAAAACAAAACCGTCTGCCTTTTTTCATTCATTTATTTGCTTTTCATGTGTTCCGATATTCGCCCTAAAGAGAAAATAAATGCTGAAGGATCTTCAGAGGTGGGAATGAAGAATCCACCAGTAGCAGTCGGTTTCGCAGCGATTCTGAAGAGGACTCTGACTGAAGACTGTTGCCTTGACACTCATGACATGCTAACCGCTTAATAGCCGTTAAAGGGATGATTTGCAGTCATATTGGGTTTTTTTTAGATTTTGTGTCTCTAATCAGCTGTTCCCAGTTGTGCAAACACTTGTTGCCATGGTTACCCATTGAAATCCTTCCAGATGCATTGCATCCAAAAACGCCTCAACCAAAAAAATTAAATAAAAAATTATTTTTGTCGTAATTTGTCGACAACTGATGTAAAAAAAAATCATCAGCTCAAAGGACTGATAGGTTTGTAAACACAAAAATTGAGAGTGTTGCACCTGTAATTTCAAAATGTTTTGGTTTGATAAACGGAGTTCCAGTCAGTTTTCCTCAACGTTTTCATTTTGGTTAACAAAAATGTTTTCTCAATTTCACGTTTTGTTATTTTGTCAGTTAACCATAGTGATCAAAACGTTCATTCTGGATCAATGGGAATGCATAGCACTCGTTTTATTTGAACTTTGTTATTACTTTCTTATGTGATTGAGGATTTTCTTTAGTCCAAGCTAACTAGAAAGCCTGGCGTCATGCGGGATTGTTTTACATTAAGTGGATAAAATAAAGAGGAAATGACTTAAAATACTTAAACATGACCTCTATCAACAATGATTGTTTTATTTTACAACAGGCATTAAAACTGCTTTGGTATTAAATATGTAATTTTTTTTAAAATAAAGTATTCTCAGAATACTTGCTGGTCAAATATCATGTCAAGACAGATTTTAATAAAAGAAAAAAAAACTTATAGGTAATATTCAATGGCATGTTTTCATAATTTTTCTACTTCACAAATTATTTAACTGGTTGCTCTGGATTTTAATTTGGGATTTAAACTTTAAAGGAAGGCTAAATACATTATTTAAAAACTACATAAAAATGCATATTTAATCATAAATTAGAATATACATTTAATGAAGACCATTTGTATTGAAAAAATACATTTAAACAGGAATTTAACAAACTTTGAGGTTAAATTTCTGTATTTTTATTGTTAGCATGACGCAATATTCTAATTTTAAATGTTTTTAAAATCATATCCACCTGTATGTAATTAAGCTACATAATGTGTTTCACATAGTGATACAGTTTCTCAAATAAATGTACTTTTCAATAATATTTTAACTTACTTTAATTGTATATTTATATACATAAACGTACTGTTTTAATTTGATAATCCGGAAACATTTAGGTGGGGGGTGTTTCAAATCCTTTCGTCACCGCTGCTGAGCGATGAGGAACCGCTAGCTAGCTAGCTACCCCGCACTAAGTCGAAGCCCCGCCTCTCCAGGTCTTTTCGAGGCTTCTGATTGGTCCATTGGGAAAAAACTGTGACGTAGTTGGAGGAGTGGGTGGGAAATCCCCCCTAATGGACCCGCTTGGTGAAAAACATAAACTGGCTGATCTCACTCACTCTCACTCATTCAGTCCGCGGCTTTCCGACGGAGCTCGACCCACAGAACACGACCTAAAGTCGGAAACTAGTTCGCACGATGGACGGTGAGTAGCGCCAGGGTTTATTCACTATAACGAGGAGAACATGTAGAAAGGCGGGTAGGATGTTGAAACATAGCGAAGTAAACTGAATTACATACTAACTGGAAAAGTTGAATGTGTCCTAACTGAAGTTGTAAATACAAATAATTACTTTTTTTGCAGTATTTCAGCTGCTGCTCTGCTGCAGTTTGTTTATTTTATTTAACCTAACAAAAGCTGCTTCTACTTCGGATTGAATCAAATGTTATTGCTGCTACTTTTTAAATGTATGACACTAAATCTCGCATTTTCCCTCCTCAGTTTTAATGCCCTCCATTCTTGAGGGTGATCCACACCTCAGTAAGTCCGTTTTATTTAAATTTATTATTGCTTTTTGTTCTTTTTATCTTTAAAAGCTGCTATTTTTCTCCCACCAACAAGTATTAAAAAGCAGTCTATATATATATGCTGTGTCATTTCACTTCCTCTTTTGTTTTACTGGTAGGGATTACTTTTTTCAGACTCTGCTTGTTTTTTGTGATGGCCACGGTTTCTCTTTCACTGCTTATCTTCACATTTCATGCATTTATGTTTGGTTAGGCGGCTGTAAGCTGCAGAATCAGCTGTGTACCTGTAGAACAAGCTGCTTTATTCATGCTGTGGTTTTGTTTGAAATGCAAAAAATGTTTATTTGTTGAAGTACTGGTTTGAAAAGCATCTGTTTCCTTTTGGTGGAAAGAGTCGCTCAGCTGTCATCTCAAACTGGATTTTTAGCGTCTTACTATGGTTGTAACAGTGTAATATGTGAACAACAGAAAATGCTTCTCAGATCAGTTTTGGTTCCTCTCTCACACGGGTGTCATGTGCAGCCAGTTTTGTTTCAAGCAGAGGAGTCAAAAACATGCATTTTCTTTTCAACACGGATGAGGTTTGACTTGAGCTCCAGTTTCTTGATTTGCAGCCGCAAAGAAGCCCATTTGCTCAATTTAGCTGTGCAAAAATGATGGTGAGTGTATCTAAATCCGTCCAGAATTGCAACAACCAAAGAGTTTAGTGGTACTTTTTTATATCTTTAATCAAACCTATCACAAACAATTAATCTGAGACAACCTGCAAGCTGTGATTTGAACCCTGAAATGAAAGCGGCTAAAAGGAATCCATATTGTGTGCAGCTGTGTTTTTTCTTGTTGTGACGCGTCACAATATGTAAAATACAACATTTGAGTTTAAACTTTCAGGTTTGGATCTTTAAATTCAATCAAAATGTAACCTTGTTTTAAAAACTGCCAAAAAAAATACATATTTATCCAAAAGGGAAGTTAAACATTGTCTTAATCCTCTCAAATTATCTTCAGTCATTGTGGATGGTGATGATGCTCCAGTAGCAGTCAGTCCTTCAGTGATTCTGAAGAGGCCTCTGACTGAAGATTGCTGCTGTTTGAAATGCAAACTGCTCAGTATCTTTACAACAGAGCCCATATTCCACATTAACATGTCCTGGGCGACGCCATCACTGCTCATCCACCTCCTTTGCTTTTGCAGTTTCTTTTTAAATTGTTGTCAGTGGCTATGGTTAGACAGAGAGATGTTGGAGTAGGGGAGGTGATCATTGACCATCATGATTTATGGAAGAGATGTAGTTTTGGTTTTGGAGAATAGTTTTTTAAGAATATCAGTGTGTACAATCACAAAGAATTGCTTGGTGATTGCTAAAAAAAATCCAATATTTTAGGGAAAGATGTTTGTATTCTCAGATTTGTATTGTTGTTCATCCGTCTAACTATCTAATAATCAGTTACAAAAGTTTGGAAAATTTGTATAAATTAGATCAATTCCAACCAACATCTTCAGAATGAGGCACACACTTAGGGTTCATTCCCACCAACTTTATTTAGTTCACTTTAAATAAAACTGTAGTTCATTTGTGTCAAAAGTTTAGTCCGTTTGGGGAATTGGACTTTGGGCCAAGCAATTTAACTCTGGTCCGCCTACAAAGCGAAATTTCAGTTCGGTTTAAGTGGATTCTGGTGCAGTTCAAAATCATATATGAACACCAAGCGAACCAGAGACCGCTCCAAAAGCAGGAAGTGGACTGCAGAGCAGGGCATTCTGGGTAAATACAACCAGAACAAATGGTGAAATGACGCATCATTTGACGCTACTTCGTTTTTGTTTACATTTTGTGAAGAGGGGAGTTGCGCTCAGTTTATTGGTGCAGCGCCACCACAGGCGAGGAGGTGAACAGGTTTTTCAAACTGTTTGGTCCGTTTTACACAGCTCAGTGTGAAAGCGAACCGCACCAGAAAATGGAACAGATGTTGCAATTTTTGTCCCCAATTAAACTGAATGTAACGCAGAGTCAGTTCCTCCAACAGGAGAGAAAAAAGTCACTCAGATTTCTTCCTCTTTCCTCATGTCAGGGCCTGAGCCAACAGTCCAGATCTTTGAGCAGCCCAAGCAGAGGGGGATGCGCTTCCGGTACAAATGCGAGGGTCGCTCTGCGGGAAGCATCCCCGGCGAAAAGAGCTCCGACAACAACAGGACCTACCCCAGCCTGCAGGTCAGCCACAAAATCCAGAGCGTCCAGAACCAGAGCCTCTCTAAAAATCACAGCAGATCCCAGGAAACGTTGACCTTCTCTGCAGATCCTGAACTACTGCGGTAAGGGGAAGGTCCGCGTCTACCTGGTGACGAAGAACGAGCCGTACCGTCCGCATCCGCACGACCTGGTGGGGAAGGACTGCAAAGACGGGTTCTACGAGGCCGAGTTCGGCCCCGACCGCAGAGTGATAGCGTGAGTCCAGCTCCGGCTTCGGTGCCGCTCCTTCATCAGCACTCGGTCGCAGAAACAATCACTTTCTCTTTGGCGCCGGGTCAACAAGTCGCCACATTCCCCAGATTTGCTCCCCTTTCAGCAGCGTTTGGTTTGTTAATGGGTTTCAAAACGGCTCGGTGAGCAAACTGAAGACACCGTAGCTGCATCTAAACAAACCCGGACAGCAGATTACATGGCAAACTCACACTTTGACACACACACACACACACACACACACACACACACACAGAGCATATTTATCAAACCCATGTCTGTGATGAAGATGGCAATATGGGAATTCCCCGGGTGACATCATGCTTATTTGCCGTGCTTCAGAGAGAGAAAACAAAGTTTGTGTGCGAGTGCTGGAGCGTGTGTGAGAGTGTGAATGAGTCAGGATGTTTTAGTGCATGAAATTTGTATATCCCTCTCAGAGGTCATTTTATAAATAAACTCACAACTTCTGCCCGTCGTATTGTAATGACTCCAAACCCCTGATGAATATTTGAATGTGTGTGGAATATTTGTTGGAACGTGACACATGGAGTCAACCAGACGGGTGAGAAGATTTGCGTCATCGCCTCGACTTTTAGACACAACCGTATTGTTGTGTTTTGTTTTGTTTTTTTAAATCTTGCATCACTCAGGTGTGGTCCAATCAGCTTTGTCCATGTTAAATTCAAGATGTTGCAGGAACTGTTTCTCAATCGATGTGTTTTGGACAGTTTCCAGAATCTGGGCATCCAGTGCGTGAGGAGAAGGGAAGTAAAGGACGCCATCCTTCAGAGGATCACCAGAGGGATCAACCCCTTCAACGGTGAGTCGGGTTTCCACCCTCAACCTCTTTCTGCTCGCTTTTCTCTACAGAAACTGACAAAACTACACAAATGGAGTAATGCACACATTCTAAACATTTAGTATTGGATTTATTTACAATGATTTCAGGGTTAAATACAGATCTGGGGAAAAAACTGAACCCCATTGAAAACCTCCTGGTTATTCCACCAAATTTTGACTTCTAGAGTTAAAACACTATATTGTTGTTCCTAAATGAATATGAACTTGTTGTCTTTGCATTATTTGAGGCCTGAAAGCGCTGTATCTTTTTTGTTATTTTGACCATTTATCATTTTCTGCAAATAAACACAACATTTTTGTTTGGGATTTCGGGGACATGTTTTCAGTAGTTAATAGAATAAAAAGAACAATGTTCATTTTACTCAAACATTAAAGTAAAATCAGATAAATTGATAATTTTTCCAGAGCTGTATTAGTATTTTCCACTTTTATAAAGTGTTTATTAAAAATGTGAGTTTAAATCTTTGCAAGTCACGTAGAGGTATTTAAAAACAGTTTCTCTGTTTTAAATCGGTTCCCCAGAGGAATAAAAGGAACACCTTACTGTTGTCCAGATCTGTAGAGATCTTTGGATGTTTTCATAGATTCTCACTAACAAATTGGAAAGAAGAAGAATTCAAAGTTAAACTGATGCGCTTCTGCTCTATGTGTGGAGAAAATGCGAAACAAAAACCTTTGCAGAAATTTCCTTCGAAACAAGAAACATTCAGAGCGTAATCAGTTGGGCGAAGCTTGTTTTGTCTGTGTTCTGTTTCCTGTTTATTATTTTGGGAACATGTCACCAGGCTTGATCACAAATTTATGATTCTTTTTTTGGTCAGGCTTAGAGGCTTGATGGATCTAATAAAATGTGTGTCAAAGGTCAGATCTGTGGTGTTGCCTGTTCATCCAAACCATAACCGATCGTGTTACGTTGTGATCCATTATTGTCCAGAAAGTCTGAAAAAACCCCTTCTGCCAGAACTCGCTTCTGAGAATCAAACGTATCGTAATCCTCTCCTGAAAATAGCTCTATGAAAATCTCATTTGCACTTCTTAGTTTTTCAAGAACCTACAGTAACCAGTTCGCCCTTTGCTCTCCACATGTCTCGTCATTGAAGGAACTTGGTTTTGAAGTAAATGGAGTCGATACGACTCTAGTTGTAATCTTCACTGACCAGTTTTCAGCACTTAACTTTGGTCACAAAAGACTCTGAAAACAGGATTCGGTTGTTAGCTTGTGACCTTTTCTCAGGCGACCTGAAATAACTGCTAAGAGATTTTTCTGGTGTAATTGCTGGAATTGTAAAACTACATACCCCATTTGTAGTTGGATATAATTTGATTTTCAAGTTTGAAAATTAACTGGAGGCAATCTAAAGGCATTATTTGATTGCTATTGCTATTGCTAGAGTTGCTAACAGTAGTTAGCGTGGTCATTTCGCTAAAAAACAAACAAACAGTTTTTCTAACCATTAGCTCAACAGTTTAGTTTGAGATTGTTTTTCTGATGCGGTTCCAACTTTAGAGCTACCTCTTCGCTTTAGAGTCCAAATTGAGGAAAGAGTTAACGGCTGAGCTAGCTTAATATTTGTTGTTTTCTGTGTGACGTTTGTGACGTGACGTATCCTGAAATCCTTCGAATCTTAAGTGTTACAAGGGTGGCTATTAAGTTTTCTTTGCACAATGCTTTGATTATAAGCTTGAAACCCAGATTTTTCATGGGTCAGAAATAAAAGGCTAACTGCTTTAGCCGTTAGCTATTTAGCTTTTAGCAACAAATCAAACATTTAGAAAAATTTACTTTCAACAACACAAAATAGACAAACTATTGTACAAAGTACTAACAGAGCTTAAATGGTATAAACTATAAATGCTTAATTAATCTAACATTAAATCAGGACTCATGCTAAGCTATGCTATCCAAAACCTTGTAATTTTCTTTGTCTTTTTTACATTAGAAAAAGAAAATAAATATTATATCATTTCTACCTATTAAGTCCTATTTTTAAGCATTCAAAACATGACTTTAGCCAAAACTGTTAGTGGTTTATCTGCTGTTGTTGGACCGGTGGCTACTGCTAGCTAACAAATGTAGCCATGGTTGAAAAGCTTGTAAAAGTTTTACATGCTAGAACATAATAAAACTGATCTCTTTTTATTATTATTATCAGACTCGGAATATTCAAATGTAACCATAAAGCTAACAAAAACAAGGAACAAATTAGAATAGTTATGTAATAAAAACAGTTTTGTGTGGAAAGCTACTTTTGCATTTCCAAACAATATGAGGGAAGTTAGCAGCCAGCCGCTACTGAACAAATTAATATTTGCAAACACAAACTGATTGAAGTAATGTTAAAAGCAAGAGTAGACTAAAAGGTTATTGTTGATAAAAGTGGTTTTATCAATCATTCTCAGATTTATTTATGCCAATCTGTTTGCATCAGTGCCACAAAACTGTTTTACACTCCAACCAACTCACAAGTAGCTTTTCAGAGAGTAATAGGAGTTTGTTTTAGTCAAGAAATCCTGGATATTAATAAAAAATACTAGATCCATAAGACATTTTTCCATGTAATAAGTGAAAAAAATTGTAATTTTTTATCAATATTAAGGGCTTATTGACTTAAAGCAAACTCCTATAAATTGTTGAAAAGTTGCTTGTAAGTTTCGTCTTATTTCAAGTGTACTAAGATATTTACATTAGAAACAAAACAAGAAACACTTTGTGTTTTTGCAGTGCTTTAATGGTTTAATCTATTAAAGTAATGTTTCCTCCCAATTGTAGAATCCACAGCCTTTTATCTACTAAATTAAAAGTGAATCTTTGAGCTGTTCTGGTCTTTGCTTCTGGTTTTCCTGCTCTTGCGACCAACTAAAGTGTTCAAAACAATTCACGAGAAATGTTTTCAAACGTTGGTTGACCCAGTTCTCAGGCAACCGAGCAGATTTTCCTGCCATCGAGTCGAAAATCCGCTGCCTTGCCGCCGCCGCGCTATCTACACTGTAGCCATTTCCTTTATGTGCTTCTTTCATTCTGCGGTCCTGTGAGCAGACACACAGCAGTTCTCCTGTACAAACAGGCGTTGAGCTACTTCCCCATTCTTGGTCACAGTTGCTCAATTCAGATCAGTGCAGGAGGCCACGTGAGAGCTGGGAATGCAGGATTCATTAAAAGAGGGAGGGTTGAAGCGAGGGGCTTCCCCAGCTCTCAGAGATGATGATAAATGTCGAGTCGGGAGATTTGCAGGTCTGTAAAACACGACTGGTAAATAGGAGGTTTGTGTTGAGCTTTAATTTGGATATATACGCTTCAAACTTTTTGGTTTTTGTCATCGGAGTTGGGTAGTAACAAGTTACATTTACTCAATTGGATTTACTTTTTTTTAGCTTTTTTTTTTAAATTTATTTACTTTTACTTTACTGTACTTTTACTTGAGTGATTTTATTTTGAAGTATTTTTACTCTTACTTCAGTAAAAATTCAGGATTCCTCTACCCACTGAATAAAAAGCAAACATGTTTTAACCAAAACCTGCAGTTTTTGTTAAAGCTTCATAAGTTTTTTATTGAAAGAAATTGATTTGGAAAACTTTTCTTTTACTTCATTTTGTTATTTTATTGTTACTTTTATAAATTAATGTCATTTTGGCCCTTAAAACACAAATATTTCCACTTAACTTTATATTTTGATCTATTGATTGAGGTAATTTTTAAATATTATTTGATTGATGATTTGATCCGTTACTCAGTACTTGAGAAGACATTTTACCACATACTTACTCTTCCTTGAGTAAAAACATGTTGAAGTATCACTACTCTTACTTGACTACAGTTTTTGGGTTTTCTTCCCAGCTCTGTTCGTCACAACTAAAGTACAACATTTAATACGTACTTTTGTTTTTCTCTCTGGCTTTGAGTCATTGCATGTATATCTGTAATAATCCTCATACCTAATGTCTGACGACTTTCACGGCTCCTGAACATATGAAACCGTGACACATGTTTCTCCTGTAATATAAATGAAACCTTTACTCCTACTAGCATTTAGCCTGTGGCTGACTGACGCCAAATATGATCACATTAGTCGCTTTTCCCCCCCTGACTTATTATATTGACAGTTAAGATTAATAGAACATTCAATTCCATTTGGTTCTCTTTGGTTACCTAGCAACGACCTTCTGAGTTCCTCATGGTTACCTAGCAACGACCTTCTGAGTTACTCTTGGTTACCTAGCAACAGCTTAGTGAAGTAGCAGTTTAAGGTTTTGCCAATGTTTTGCCTCATAAGCAGCTCAAAAATAAAAAAACAACAGCGTGTAATGAAGACTGGATACAGCAGGAACAGTCACGCCACCAGTTTGGCAATATTTCAGATGTTTAAATGAAAAAAGAATGAATAATTAACGATATCGACCAATATGAAAGATTTATATCACAATATGTTTTTCAGTCATATTTTCCCCAGCCCTACGTTATAAGATGAAAATATAGCAACTGTTGGGTGTTGACTTTAAAACAGGAACTGGAAGTATAAAATTTAATTTATTGTGAAATAAAATGGCCAACCCAGCCTCGAATTTCTTCATCAACCCCCCCGCTAATATTTGGCTAAAACTTCCTCTAGCAGGTTATTACTTACATGATCCAATAATCCAACTGTTTACTTGTGGAAACCACTGTAGCTTTATCTTTTTTCAGACAATGCAACAGTAGCATTGGTAGAAAATCAGCCCCTCAGCATAAAGCTTCCCCCACTTTGGTTAGATTTGAAAACCTTGCATTGATTCCTCCAAGCAATCCTTCCCATTGTGGCTAAAAGATCAGAATAATATGGATTAAAGTTTGTAAAATAGGGTTTTATTTTTTTGTTATGTTGTAAATTTACCACATAACCAGATTCAGATCTGAACCTGAATCTGAATCTGAAGGGCTGCTGTTGTCACAAAAGACGTTTAGAAATGACTCCAAAAGAATTTCACAACTTATGCAAATACATTTTTAGATCTTTGAGCACCAATGTTTTAAATTATTTAGGTGAATTAATATATATTTTGGAGCCAATACTTGTGCGGTACACCAGAATAACTGGAATCAAACCCCCCCGTAGCATAATCCTGCCTTCACCATGTTCAACAGTAGTTAGTGTTGTTGGGATCAACAATTTATTATTTCTTGATTTTTAAAAGCTCGTTGTAACTGTACGTTGTATAAAACCTTTCCTGGTGTTGATTGGGTCTTGATTTTCTACAAAACGTGAAGCTCTTAGTCAACACATGCGTAACTGCAGCAGAGCGTAACGGGCAGCTGGAAGTCAAAGACCTGCTACTTAAAGCAGTTCACTTCTGCTTTGAAACTCACCTGCTTCCTGTGTCGAGGGAAGATATGACGGTCCCAACACGCTTGTTTTACCATCTTTATGCTCGTACACAAACCTACTGATTAGACCAGGGGGTTTTGCTTTATTATGCTTCCGTATGTTAAATCTTAACTTTCACAGCTCTCACATAGGAAAATGTGTTCATTTAACTTCATTTAGTTCTTATTTTCATCTGTAAATCATCTTTTTGTGATGGGTTCTTCTCCTGCAGTGTGACATGAAGCGCCATTTTTTAAATTACAGGTTGAATTAAGTTATCGATCTAAATCAGGGCTGCTCATTACGTCGATCGCGATCGACCCGTCGATCGCGGAAGGTTTGGAGTCGATCTCGGCAGATGACAATCTGAACTCCGCCATGACGCTGAGACCAGCATTTCCTCTTCTGATGAGCTTATCAAAAATATTCACCAAGATCCTAAACATTTTTAGCTTCATTAAAAAATAATTATTATTTTAAAAAATCAACAAAACTTGTTAAAATTAATAATCTCAGTAATGATTGTTTGAACAAGGTGTTGCGCAATTGAGTGCGTTTCGGTTCTATTAGCAAAAAAAAAAGGCAACTCAAAGACCGTCTGACCAGCAGAGCAGGAATTTAAATTAGCTACTCAACCACCGCTGTGTTCATGAGAGGCTTATTAATAATCGAGAAATAAATATCAAGCCTGGAAACCTGATATCGTAACGGACTGACTGTTGGGTTTTTAACAACAATCTTGCTCGGCTTGCGAGCGCAGCGGTTACCACGGCAACCGCTTAAGCGACAAAAAGACAGAAAGTAAAAAGGTTGGAGTGATTTTGAGTTGATCGTCTGTTCGGGTTGTTGTACCTTTGTTTACCTTTGTTTACCTTTGCTGTGGCTCATCACACCTGATGTAGTTTCTGAACGTTCAATAAACGACAAACTTGGACTAATGAACTCGTTTGTTTGTGAGTATCACGTCACAACATCAAATGGGACAAATGTATTTCATTAAGTTTTAACAAATTCTACCATGATAATTATGTAAAATTAAATTAACCTGACTTTAGAAGATTTTCCTTTACCTTTTCTGGGCTCTTTGATTTCTCCTATCAATCTGTAGTTATTGAGGTCATCAAACCAAATGTCAGATCCACCATGACTGACTGACATCTGCTGGTTTGCAACCAGCTACTTACTG